>JAQRGC011987275.1:0-12915 GCA_028659135.1 Plantago lanceolata
CTGAATTGAACAAAACTAAAATTAAGGTGAACGGTTCACGTTAATGTTCTGAATGGGCAGGTTTTAAACTCAAATCATGTAATTAAAGTCTCTACCCTTTTAACATTTTAATTAGGTTTGGGTCTCGTCGGGTCTGTTGTATGGTTCACTTCCATGTTTTGCGTTTTCTAGTATGGAGGAATCGCTGTAGCAGCTGAGTTCTTCCTGTAATATGTTGTTGTTTCCAGGTTCATGCTTAGACATCAATTTGTGTTATATTTCTTAGCCTTTATGATGAATTTGTGCTTATGTGTTTGAAGTTTAAACTGGTTGCTGACTTGATGGTATTGAGTGTGATACTCATTATTGTCTCTATACTTAACTAAATCTGAAGTTCTCAACCTTCCCAGTTCCCACTAGAGATGCTTAATTACCTGAAGTATATGTGTGTTTAGTAGATTGCAGTTGCATACTCCCCCATATCATGAAATTAAAGCTGATGACATTTGTTAATGTGTGGACGATATAATATCAAGAAGTAGATAGTATACGCGCCAACATATATGGCGACGTCCAGCCTTGAAGGGACAGACCATTGGAAGTCCCATTACCAAGTCGAAGCACCGACTCGTTGCCAAGTCATTACAAAACATTTTCTTACAAATTTACGGTTACAATAGTAGTTCATCCTCAAAAGGCTGGCTGCATCTTTGAACACTTAACTAATCACAAATCTCATGGTAACTTCCTTTTCTGCAGTAACTAAACAGTAGTTTACCTCCCCCTTTGCTAACCATCAAAAGATAAGTTACCAGGATTCATCTACACACAGTTCATGAAAGCTTAATTATCACAGGATCCGTTTCCGAGAGCTGATGTACTTTACTCTTGACTGCTCAAGTATTTCCTTGTCCTCTTGAAGCAATTTGTATTCCTCCTCTAACTGACCACTCAGCTTAATGAGCTGCAGGTTATTTTCTTCAATCTGAGTCAAAGAACTCAAGGAACGCCGAGAAAGAGGCTGCGTGTTTGTCACAGGGAAGTGAATATCTGGTTCCCAGTTGCCAAGAGATACTAAACCATTTCTCCTCATTATTACCCCATCCAGAGAGATAGCTGAGCCAGTAATGCAGGATCGTGCCATTTTCATGCAATCACTATCTGTGTATACTTGAAGCTCACCCAGAAGAGGGTAAAATAGAGCTTCACGAAGTCCATATCCGCTACTTGTTCTCCAGTCTTTATGATTTGCGTCAACAGATATCATGTTGACAGCAAAACCCATAAAACCTTTTGGTTTACTGCTATCTGGCAAAGTAGGAGCGCGTATAGGCAGTGGCCCTGTTGGATCTCTTCTAGATTCCCTGAAGATTGGCCTGGCATAAATGAGAAAGGTAATTACTTAATTTCCAGGAAAAAGTACAGAAATCTTAACCTGAAACTATCATGATCCTTGCATGGTAATATATAAAAGAGTGCGACATTTTAGAAGTTAAGCCTTAGGTACTATGACACAAAGTATCAAAGGTAAATGGTCTAGTACCTAACATCCTCCAGGCACAGGGCATTCAGTCCTCCAGTTACAGATAGACCACATTTTCTTGCAAATTCGTTCAGGGAACTCTGAAGACCTTCAACAGCAGCGTAATTTTTGCACACTACTGCAAGCATATGCTCCTCACCGATGTACTTCGTTACCATTCTACACCAAGAAGAAGAGACAGTTCAAATTCATTGATACTTTCTTTTACACAAATAATACAGATGAGAAAGAACTAAGATCAACCTGCTAAGCTCAATGCTTTGAGCTGATCCAAGAAGTGCCACGACACCAAGTATATCACAAGGCCTCTCCTCAACTGGTAGTGTAAGTGATTTGCAGATAACTGCGGCTGCAGATGTACTTCTGTTTTCAATTTGCTTTCTTACAGAGTCTCTTTCAAACGCTTGGGATACATAATCATTCCCCATGGAAGCTGGATGACAAGAAACATGCACGCTCAGTTGTGTAAAACATAAATACCGAAGTCGATAAAAATTATAAAACATGTTTTACGTCCTTTTCACATGTTAAACATTATAAACCAGTTTATACTACTTTATCAAGGTGAAAGAAAGAAAAGGACTAAAAAAGATGTAGTTTAGCAGATTTATACTACTTTTCGCTCGATATGTTTGCCTCTAGTCTCTTACCACCTGCATCTTACGACAAATGATGTACCTTATACCTAGAATAACTATCCACAAACAGAAAGTGACTGGCACATGCCTTTCTGAGAATTTTATCTACTCATAGCATCCCTGATGGCATGAGGACCATGACAACTTAAGTTCTCAAGTTAATTCATTCAAGTTAAGTAAATAAATTAGTATATAAATATGGCCAAGTTGTTTCAAGTATATCATAGAATGGATATCTCATTAGTACATAACAATCAAAACATGTAAATCATGAGACATGCAAAGATTCTAATACATTTTGCACAGATCCATGCATGGTTTTACTTGATATAGAAAATATGGAAATATGATAACAAAAACCTTGTAATTTTGATATTATTTTCTGTAGTTCAGATTTTTGATATTCCAGCATCTGTATATTGCTTTGACGGGTAATAACTCTCGAACCGCAGCTGTGCAGATCATCCTGGATGAGAAAATTTTCATAGTAGTAAGTACATACAGAATACATTTAATGCATAAAATGAAAGTGTTTCTGCCCTCACTTCACTTGAATAATTTACTGGCTTTCAGCTCTTGATTTTGGTTCTGGTGATTGGAAGAACTTCTAGAGGATTAGCTGAACAAGGTGATTGTGTGTTGGACTGGTTTTGAATTTCTACTCAATTGGTCAAAGGTAAAAACAACATTTTATGAGTGTACTGCAACTAGGTCCGGGTGTCACCGTGTCAATCATATAACTTTGAGAGTTCAGTAGTAGATTCAGGTTTGATTGAGTGTCAGAAGCAAGAAATAAAACCACCCTTGTTTCAGCCAGTGGATAAAGTAAATTCACTGATATCTAGAGATGCTCTTTAGTCTTCATCTCCCAACTCAATGGTAAAAACAAACTTAAAATAAAAAGTCAAGATTCTTATACCTTTAGCACATCTTGGAACCCATTATGGTCTGGTCTTGGAGTTGATTCGGAAGGTGAATAACCATAAGAAAAAATACTTTTCCTGGAGCTTTGAGGAGTGCATGGACTCATTTTTAAGCCAGTCCAATTACCACGGCCCAGAGAACCTGACACAGCTCCATTGTTATACCCCCTTTTTGGAGTTACCTTGACAGGTGTACAATCAAGAGGGGGTACATCGATGTTAATACTTTGTGGAGTATAACTTTCATCATCTGCCAAAGGAACTCTGTAGACAGGTGGCCGAGGACTTAAGTTTCCACAAGTAGCTAGTACCGTGTCATGATCTCCAACATCACCATTATTTTCTCCACGAATCTTGTCAACATGAACCTATACATGCATGAGAGTCATGTAAATTATCTAATCATAATTGAACATAAAAAAAGTAATGATAACTGATTTCAACCTTTATATCCAAGTTCAGTTCTGGATAGCGAGAGTGGGAAGCCTTGAAGGAGAAAATCCCTTCAGTTTGAGGCAGAGGAATTGTACGGATAGTACAACGCCCATGACGGAAGCTGTACCGCACAGAACCATCTATCTCAAATGAATCTGATGTAAGTTTGAGACAATGAAGTTGTCCAGATTTCTCGTCATCGGTAATTGTTTCGTCGACAACACCTTCCAAATTTGTAATTTCAAACACAATACTTTCCAACTGAGAACCTGCTTCACATTGTTCAAAGACCTGTATATTCAGGAACAAAATAATTAAATGGTGAGAAAGTTAATAATACTAGAGAAACCATTAACCATCGTCACTGAAGGAAAAGCACACAAACCTTTCTCAAGGTCCGCAATTTCCTCATTTCAGTTCGAAATTTCAACCGAAAGATGGTTTTCTTTTCAGATGCCACGTGGAGGGTAACTGCACGTGAAAGTATTATTCATCAGTCATAACTTAGATTATAAATACATATACAGATTAAGAAGAAGAAAAATCATCACACTGTACCACCATTTATGCAAAACAGAAAGAATGTAGAGTCCGAAGTTTATTGGTTGGTCCAAAAAAGGAGCAGAAGCTAAAACATAAATTTACCTCTAAATGAAGCTAAAACAATCATGAACGCACTGACAAAAGTCATTGACAAAAGATGAATACTTGGAGTCAACAATTTTTTTTAAGAACTGAATGCCAGTGATCAGATTAAATAGAAGGCAAAATCATAAAACTTGGCTACAACAAGCACCATGTGGGAGGAAAAATGTATTATAGAATATGGCAACATGTAAAACTATTCAGCAAGTAAGATGAACAAAGCAATAAATTATGGTGAATTTAAGACAAGAATAGCTGAGGTGAAGCAACCAACCATCTGCCCCATATCCTTTCGAAACTCTGAGCATATTGCTCAGATCAACATATCCATTTTCATCTACCTGAAATGTCAAGAGTAAACAATGAAATTTGACGCTCAAACTGTTTAACATGGATGGCATAGTATCTATGGGAGCATATTTTGGAAAAGGAATACGCTTCATAAACAATTGACAGTAAAAAGAAATCTGTTAAAATTTGTTTCGATCTATATGCAGCAAGTTGAACATCAGATGATTTGTTTTATCTCCTATGACCAAGCTATATTAGAAACTGTTTGCTGGAGCGTATAATTACTGACTTAACAAAAGACAACAACGTGTACGATAAATTTATAGACCCACTGCTACCAAAATCAAATCTTCAGCGGCTTCATAGGCAATTCTAACAAAATGCTCTTCAAACGAAACTAACAGGTCATCCCATGAGTAAAGAACATTCACATGCACTTCATGGGCAACACACAAACCTTCATCGTATAATAAGTGCCGCTTTTTCGAACTTCAGTTGCTCCATCTTGGAGTGAGAACCCATCAACAAACAAAGACACTATTTCATCTTTTTGAACATGGTTGCCAAAAGAATCAAAAACCTGCAAAAAGATGCAGTTTGCAGGATAAATATACAAAACTTTTTCTTTTAGACAAAGGATAAATATACAAAACTTAAATGGTAAAACTTCTTCTTGAATGAAAGCTGACTATTGTGGCAGAAGAAAATGCAGTCGTATAACTCAATAATTGTCACACAAACATAATTAATAATTTACTCCCTCTATCCTGCTATAGTTCTATTCAATCCTCAATTTCCTTTTTTTGTACGTCCATTTATATTTGTTCATTCCGTTCTACAAAACATTTACTTACAACCATACCACCCATCTTCCTACTTAATTCATTCTCACTTTTTTTCTCCAATTTTTTCCCTCTTCATTCATTATATATAAGTCTATATAATATACCAGCTTACCAATTTTATTGATTATTGTTTTATCATTCTTTAGTTATATACGTATATTCCTCCAAATACACCCACAAAAAGTATGTCTATTGTCATGAGATGGACGGAGTACATTCAACTAATTGACTATACATTGTAGATCATTTTGGGTTTGACATATCCTTAATGGAAAGAGAACAATACCTCTAATTTTAGCTCATCAACAACCTGACCTGGAAGCAACTCTTTTTCTATCACTTGAGGATGAGCAGTGATCTTTGCAGGAAAACCAGGCATGACTGGTAGTAGAAGGCAGTAAAGTCAGACAGTGATAAAAAAAACTGCATGTTCTTATCTCATGACATTTGGCGCTCATACTTTACACCGATAATTATAAAACGTTATACGCGAAATAAGAGCAAGTTGCGAACCTTGACATGGACAATTCACGAAAAATACTTCATCAGGTGTGCTTATATTTAAGGTCGCTTCATAATTTCCCCGAATCTTGTCCAATTTATTGCTAGTAACCAAGAAATCCTGCAGAAAATTTAGACTGTGGTTGGTTGAAAGTCTCATAAAAGCAATTAAAGATAGAAAACAATAAAATACCTTGATGGTCAAAGTTGAGTTGGCATTTGTTATGTCCGCCTTAATGCCATGTGCTTGCCCAAGAATTTCGCCTTTAGAGATCAGATAAATTTTCAGTTCTGGAGCACCTCCAAATGGCACAGTGTTGTCAAACTGATCGTAGCATTCAACGGAAAGGCATGGGAAAGGTGAACCAACCCTGTCCAACAGATCCAACTAACTTCAGCTCAAAAGAACTTGATTGGTGACAACATTTAAAGGTGTTTCATTGATGCAGAAAGAAAAATAATAGTTGTGGCCAATGACAATCTTAATCACTTACTTCGTATAATACAAAAATCATTCATGAATGCAAAACTGCAAGAGAAAGTGAATATTGCAAGAAACAAAGAGGGGTGGTGATATCTAGCTCATCAGGATTCATCACCCAACCTGATGATGATACGATTACTAACTCACATAAGATTTTTTTTCTTCCCTTAATCAGAGTAAATAGTAAATACTACATACAGTACTGCATGAGCATTTTAAATAAATAATAGCTGCCCTTCACGCTTCTCAACGTATAAATTGTTTGAACTCAAATTTCACAACAAATATGAAGTGGGCATGTGCAGTCATGCGTAAAAGCATGTGGCTCCCTAAGGTGAAGACTCCTTACCCCATGGTTGCCAACTTAAATCATCTCATTTCTGTTAACTACAGTGACAATGTGAATACTATATAGGCGTCAATACTGAATTTTCCACCAAGTGCTTTAGTCATAGCCTCATAGGGGTGCAAGTTCAAAATCTATCATTGGACTGAATACCGACTGACACATCGACCCGGGGAGCGTGATGGAGAACTCTAGTTCATCAGGTCTGCATCTAATTTATGAATAGCTGTGAACAAGGCATTAGAAGATCCGAAAAAATGAATGTCCTAAGTCCTAACCATCCTAGCGTATGGTGGATATCATACGACTATGCAGTAATGTATTGGGTGATAATCAACTATCTGCTCTACAAGTAAGTTGCTTTGGGTGATAAAACCCTTTGCAATAGAATTGCTGAAATCTCATCATCCAAAAAAATGTAATGTTTGGATCAGATATTATCATCAGAGATGTGTATATAGAGAAACTTACTGGAGAACATAAATTATAGCCATAAATTAATGCATCTGAAACTCAAAGTATAAGGGTTGTCACCTGACTCTGGGTTCACCATTCTTATCACTCAAAGCTTTCCAACGACAACAGTCATTCAAAGCCTTCACTCGGACCACTTGCTTTAAATGTAGATCCAAAAATTCTGTAGAATTTACCACAGAAAATGAAAATTCATAACTTCCGGCTTTCTCGAACTTTGGAATTTTCGAACTCAATGGAAATATGTATATTCCATGAAACCCCTTGTGCATTGTTGGTTTTATCCTCACTGAATATAAGTGATCGCCTTTCCCTTCACTCTTTTTAGTGGCTTTTACATTGACCTCAAGAGTCATCTCAAGACTACTTTTAATAATGGATTTCGGCTCTAACATCTGTGAATTTATGGCAGAACTGAAAGCCTTTGGACGAATGACAGCAACGATATTTTTCGGAGGATCCTCCCCGGCTTCCACCTCACTGGTGAACTGACCCTGTATAAGCATACGGAAGTTAGAGAGGTCATGCACATGATGCTGTAGATGTAGAATCTAGCTCTAAACTGAACACAATCATCTGAGTATGGATGATTATTGTATCATATTTATAACTTCATTTTTCTAAGAGTGTTCTATATTAAATGTTCTGTTTCTATTATTTCATTGGCAAAGATGAAGTTTGATAAATGTAACTAATAAATATATATTTATTATTTAACAATCACCCCTCAGTCGAGGGATCATCTCAACCTCTTTGAGAAGGCCCAACGGATGGACATATATGATACCAAGAAAGAACTCCATCTCATCTACAACCCCGAACTTGTAGAGGGGTGGAATCCTCTAACATAATACTCATAATGTGTGCATTCAGTCTTAAATTCAAAAATAAAGAAAAGTAGGGATTCCTGAACAGAAAATAGAAACAAGAGAATGTATACCTAGTAGTAATAAACGATTATAAGTAACTACAAATTCATCAAAACACATATATAGATAGAAGGTATTGTTTCTTAAATGCATGATTAGTTTGTCGTTTCAACAACAAAAAAAACCTTCTAAGTGAACGCTTGAACTATACGCAGTTCTCAACTTTCCTATATCAGGATGCTAACGAAGAATTTCTTAAAGGCAGCACATAATTTTTTTTTGAAAGATAATATAGAGATAATATAAAGGCAGCACATAATAATGAGCATGTTCATGTTCGAGCAAGAGAGTTTTCTATATCAGGATGCTAACGAAGAATTTCTTGTGTATTAGAGGAGTTTAGTTGCATGCAGGATTACCACATGGTGATATCTCCATGAATTTATATGCTCTATACATAGTTTCCTTTGAGAGAGTGCGAACAGAAAGTCATACGTCTATTTAAAAAATAAAAGTCGTGCATGTAAATTTAACTTTTCTCGTGTTTCTATAATGAGAAATGAAGAAGGAAAATCTGGTCATGAATTAGGATTTAACCAACCCCCTCGAGCTCCAGCTGTTTGCAATAAATGTCGCTTAATATTTCAATTGAAGAAGGCTGTTTCTGGTAATATAACTCATATTGTTTCTCCCAGTCTGCATCATCAACAGCTATGAACTGCAAAGGAGGGTCAACAATTAAGAGATTAATTCAGCACATAATTAAGGGTTGAACACAATGAGAGTATCAGAAATAATAGACAACCTTTCCAGTATTAATCACGCTAAATGGAACTGAAAGAGAGTCCTGTATATCTATCTTGTCGTCAGTAATGGAGCAACCTCTTTCTTTTGGTACACCAAGTGGCCTAGTGGAATAGTCAACAGTTAGAGAAAATTCGGAATCCATTAATTTGGACGCCTTGCATGGATACTAGAAAGTAAAAACGACATACCTGCAAATCAGTCGCGCCTCTCCTATTTTTTAAGATAATAAGAAAATGCTCAGCTAATATGAACAGAAAAAGAAGAATTCGAAGAAAGTGCCAAACAGCTTACATTATCAGAAATTGTAACTGATAGTATAAATTGAAGAATATTATAGGTGATAAAATGTAGGTACTCTGAAGATTTTCTGAAAAAAATATTATATGATCAATCCTAAGTTACCAACTTGGTTTATACATGCGGAAATAAGCAACGCCATTCTAAGCACAATAGTTTCTGCACTTACCGCAGTTATCCTCTGCAAGCCCTTCCAGAAGGATATATTCCAATATAGCAAATACATTGTTTTTGTGCACTCCAGCACATGCTCCCCTGAGGATTTTGATCTTCTGACCGGCTTCCCATGAATTTCGTTGCCAGTTAATCTCTTTATAAACCCTCACCACTGCAAGTTACCAGATGTTTGTCAGATACATATAGTTGTATATGAACATATATAGAAGTGAAGTCATCTTAAAACAGTTAGCTTGTCCCTAAACTTTTTTCCTGTGGTTTTTAGTAGCCATAACTCCACCGCTAAAGACAAAAATATGACCAGTTGAGTTTATGCAAGGAAGCACGGAAATAGTTGGTCGACAATTACATTATCATCTATGAATGCTTCAAACAGAAGTCTTCTCACCTTCACAAGGCATAGGCTGTACCGATTGTTTAAGGCATTAGAAATTTAGAATGCTACCGTGATAAAGTAAAAAACACAAAACAGTTCCTCTAATACGATAAGTGCATGCTGGCAAGTATGTGTCACATTGCTAGTATTACCAGAAGCAAAAGATGCAAGAGATCATATTGCAAACCAATTACCATCGGAATTCATGCCAAGCCTTTTATCCTTGGAAGTAAGAGAAACAACCTTGCCCTCCCCAACACCAGAACAAATTTCATCATCATAGCGTTCATGCATCTTAAAGATCCACTCATGGTATTGCTTTTCAAGTTGTGAGGGAGTCAACTTTTTCCCCTCTCTGTAAATTTCAATGCGTACTTCTGCAAATCGATAAAGCATAAAACTTTACCATTGCATCTACGAGGATAACCATACAACACTAGAATTCACATTGCCAATATGAACTTTACCGTTCTTGTCGTCAAGCGACATGTTGCCAAAGTTCTTTAATGCAGAGGTGTACGGATGGTGGTGAGCAAGATCTGTCTGAAAAATACAGGCAGATGAGGTTTGTCAGTTAACTACTAGCATAATGCACACACAAGTACATCAGGATTACTGAGAATCAGCACTTTAACATGTCTCTGTCGAAATGTACTTTTTAATTACAAGTCATTACAATGCGTGACATGTTAGAATATGGCCAAGTTGGGATAAAATATTTCATCAGTCTCCAAGTTCCCATACATTATTATTCCTGAGAAACATGGACTCTTTATTTGATATACTGTGCAACACACAGCATAAATGAATATTGCACAAATGAGAGATGCTGCTAACGTCATACCTTAGAGGGCGTTGGATTGAAGCCAGAATCAGTATCTGCAATAACAATATTTCTTGATAAATAAACATTTTAATGGCTCAAAAGTAAAATGGAGTATTACTGGGATCACATAAATCCCTGAACCGAACAGAGTTACCTATAAAGCACTTGACTCTGAAACAGCATCTCTTCAAAGTTTCGGCTGTTGCACCTTTTCTTAGCTTAGGCTCCATAAAAGGAAGCCAGGCCTGTAGAGAATAAATAATCAGAGACTCATATTGGCCATCCGTTCACCCACTAAAAGGAAAACTTAGGCATCTAATGCTATTTTTGAAGAGTAAGATAAGAACAAAGCTTACATGGTTGTGAGCGAATTAACTTACACATGTATGTAACTGGTGTAAATTGAGGTGTCCATTGTGTTTGTACATAAAAAAAGAATTAATTGAAATGAAAAAATATAATTTACCCAGCGAGCATCTGGCAGGAGACGACCCAACCGGCGGATAGATACACGACTAAAGCGCTGGAAGCTTTCCTGGATTGCGAAGCCATCCTTTTCTAGCTGATTAATGATATTTTCTATCCTTTCTTCACCCTGAATTCATCCAAATGCAGATATTTGAAGATAATAGCTAGTCTTCAAAGTCTCTATGTAGATGTTAAGCATGTAAAATCTGGTATTACCCCAATTATTGGAAAGTACACACACTTCAGCCTTGCATTTGCTTCAAGAACTACATTGTTCCCTGGAGTTCGGAGTACATTAAAATCCTTCCACAAGTCATAGTATGATACTATTTACTAGTGAAGTATTATGACTGTACCCTGATACACTAAGAAAATTATGTTACAAAATATATGTGCTTACTTGGACATGACGTTGAAGAGGTATCCTGAATAAAGGAAAAGTGAAGTTGAAGGACAAAGTCTGGGCCATTGCAGGAATGCAAGTTTGTGGTGGCTACTTCACCTCCCGCTATTTCAGCCAAATCAATCCCATTGACCTGCATATGATACTGAGTTATTATAACATAATGAGACGAATTTGCGGCACATATACACTCATGCTCCTAAGAAATGTACAAATATAGAACTTCCTAAGCATGATAAGTGAGAATTCTAAAATCACCTGAAACTCAACTGGTTTGCTGGTTTTCCCAGACATTTCATCGCACTGTCCAATAGAGTGACAAGAATTAACATCATTACACTCGCAATGAATGTGTTAAATAAAGCAAAGGAGATTATCTATGGTGGAGAGGGGATAAAACAACTACACAATTTTAGTGGGAAACGTTGTTTCACAAATCCAAATCATAATATCATCTACACTTCAATTCTGTACCATATTAACACATATATAACAAAGTGCTTGTAAACCTGGATATATGGAAAATAAATGTCCTTGAGGGTAAACTGCAGTAGTTTTACATCCAAACTCTTCATTTTAAGACCTGATATTTGAACCTGGAAACAGGTCATAAAGAGAATTAGTATATGTGACTCTGATAACAGAATAATAGATTGCAAATTGAAGCTATTATCCAAATATAGTCGGTCTTAAAATCAAGCATGAAGAAAATTACATGAGTAAAACTCCCATGTGGGGACTTTTCTCTCTCTGCTTTTGAAGGTGTCCTCACATTCCCTGGGGTCTGCAGTTAGAAGTATTATAAAAATGACAAATGTACAACTCTGGGAGCATAAATAAGAGATGCATAACCAAAAAAGGAGGAAATTACCCTCCAACACTTTTCGCGGCGTGAAGCTTCCAATAAAGCATCTCTCTCAAGGTGCAATGTGTAAACACTGTTGCAGCTTTTGGTCTTCGATGATACACAAGCACGTCTGCAGGAAATCTCAAAATTATGAAAAACATACTTCAAATATAAGAGACTTTTCCTTCTTATTTTCGTTTTGGTTGGGGGTAAGGTGGATGAACATTATTGATAACTTTGTCTCATATTCACAAGAGAATAAAGGGTCACATTTTCGGGAATCCATACCGTCCTAAATGCATTGTAGCCACAGGTCCCCCATAACCAAACATGCCGAAGAAAGGCTGCATGTGATGCAAAGAGAACCACATAAGTATGAGACTGACAGAGATATTAAGATTTCAGACAGTATTAGCATGTATAAATTCCTATCCATTCTTTAGATCACTAATATGATGGTTCATGGGACAACATTACCATTAAATATGGTGGTTTTCCTCCTACTGCCCTTTCTCTGAATGATCGGTGCGATGATGCACCCATTTTTCCCCTGGGTCAATGTGTCAAAAGAATAGGGATTAAGAGGTATATATAATTCAGAGTTGATGGATATAGTTAATCTCCATTATCAGAATTTCCACATATTGCGCAAAAGGGAAGATGACCAATTTCTTGGTGAAACACAAAAGAGTAAACAACAACAATTTTTTTATAGGAAAACTAATTTCCACAATTAAAAAA
>JAQRGC011987940.1:0-14261 GCA_028659135.1 Plantago lanceolata
TGCACAAGCTCCCGAAACTCCTTCCTTGGCCTAGCAAACGTCCCGGCACTCGTTGGCACACCCGTGGGCAACCATTTTGCACCAAAATGTCCACTTTTACGCCAAAATGTGGCCATCAACCGGAATTCACCTANACTCTGAAAATGACAGAAAACAAGGGAAACGTGACACTATTCTAACTAAAATGCATACTCGAGGCTAGCAAATAAGGTGAAAAAAAACTAAATGACGGTGCTAAAAACATCGCCATCAACACCTTTCCAAACTAGGCTATCTCCCGGTTTCGCAATGCAATCCAAAAACCTTTGCTTAGACAGGTATTTTGCTTGAATGAAGGGCTGCCATACAGTGTTCTCTTTGCGGAGAATTTTCCAAGCTACATTCGACAACAATGCAAGATTGCTTTCTCTTGCACATCTGATTCCCAGTCCCCCGTCTGGTTTTGCACGCAGGATTTTCTGCCATCCAACAAGGTGAATTTTCTTCGATTCAAGATTGGGAGACCACAAAAGATTCGTATTAATTCCGTCTAATCGATCACATATCTGTTCAGGTAACAACTCAGCTTGCATTGAGTACACTGGAGTAGCGCTAGAAACAGACTGGATCAATGTGTTCCGCCCAGCAAGTGACTGGAACTTGTTTTCCATCCCCGCATTCTGGCCATAATTCGATCAAAAGTCTCAACATACCTTTGTTTGTTCACTCTGACATGGGAAAGGTGGATACCAAGATATTTCCCCAAATTCATAGTTTGCCCAAAGCCCAGGATGTCGCTGATGGTTCTCTTTAAGCTTGCTCCCCTGCTTTTCGAGAAAAATACTTTGGATTTTGCTGCATTTAACATCAATCCAGAAGCAGAGCAGAATTTATCTAGAATGTTTTTTATGCTTCGAGCAGTAGAGACGGTAGTTTTGCCCATAAACACCAAGTCATCGGCGAAGAACAAATGGGAGAGAGCAGGCCCATTTCGACATGGAACTAGTGGCTGCCATTTTATTCGATCGACCTCTTCCGGGATTAGGTATGACAGACGTTCGACACACAAGACAAATAAATATGGAGACAGTGGGTCCCCTGACGCAACCCACATGTGTGCTCAAACGCTTCAAGTGGTTCCCCATTCCACAAGATTCTAGTAGAACCATGTCGTACACAGTACATTATCAGGTCAATTAGAGGAGCAGGAAATTGGAAAACTTGCAATGTTTCATGTAAAAAATCCCAATTTACTTTGTCGTAAGCTTTCTCGAGATCCAACTTCATCACCATACACCCCACCTTGTTTTTCTTTTTTGATCTTAGAGAATGCAAAACTTCTTGTAAGACAAGGATGTTGTCTTGTGTACTTCTGCCTTTTATGAAACTCGATTGTGTTGGAGCAACTATTATGGGCATAATATCTCTTAATCTCATTGTTATGCATTTGGTAATGAACTTATAAAGAACATTGCATACTGAAATAGGACGGTACTCTTTGATCAAAGTAGGAGTAGGTACCTTAGGGATTAAACAGAGATGGGCAGCACAAATGCTTGCATAACATACTATTCTGGAATGTCTCCCGGATGAAATTTAGAAGTGAGTCTGCTGTCCAGGACCAGCTTTTCTGGTAAAATATGGCATGTAGCTTGTCCGGGGCGGGCGCCTTGTATCCATTCGTAGCCCAAACAACACGCTTCAGCTCTGACATATCAATTTCACAAGTTAACTATTCTAAGGCAGTCAGGGGGATGAATTGCTGATATCTGGAAATCGTCAATGAGTGCAAATTTTCTGCTTCATCTTGTAAATTACTGAAGAACAGTGATTTGAAGTAGTTAAGTGCATGTGTGCGCAACACTCCATCATCTCTTTCCCAAGAATCATTGATTTTTAAGGTTACGATTTTGTTTCTTCGCCTTCTGATAAGTGTTGACTGATGGAAAAATTTCGTGTTGCGTTCTCCATCTGCAATCCACTTGATTCTGAACTTCTGAAACCATAACATCTCTTCCTGTTTCAAGATCGTATTAAACTCAGAAATTAAGGTGTTCTCCAGATTAACGAGGAATGCACTGCATCGAGAGGACAAAGCCTTTTGAATCCTTGCCAGTCGAGCCTTAACTTGCTTTTTTTTCCAGAAAATGTTCCCAAACCTTTCCCTGTTCCAAATAGTCATAGTATCAGGTACCTGGGATATAGCTTGTAAGATGTCACCACTCCTCTGCCAAATATCTCGCAACAATGGTTTGCACTCCTCATGAAAAAACCAAGCTTCCTCGAACCGGAACGGTTTATTGTCTAGATGAATATCATGACCATAACAATGTGTCATGATCGGATGGTGATCCCCATGTGTTCGAGGGAGGTGTAGGACGCAATGGTCGGGGAATTTGTCCATCCATTCAACTGTTGCAACAGCACGATCAATCCGTTCTTGAATCAAGCTCTCATCTTCTCGTTTATTCGTCCATGTGAAACTAGGCCCTTTAAATCCCTGGTCTACCAATCCACATTGCTCAAGTTTCTGCCGAAAAGCTAGAAGTCGGCTCACACTAGCCACCCTTCCTCCCTGCTTCTCGTGAGAATAACTGATTTCGTTGAAATCCCCGGTGACAAGCCAAGGGAAATCATATAACCTGGACAGACTCTCCAATCTATCAAAGCATCGAATTTTGTCCACTTTATTAGGTTTTGCATAGGTCCCAGATATCATCCATGGCGACTGGTGTCGTGGTCCGATCAGTGCATGAATTCCTTGATCTTCCAGAGACAAAATCTCCACATCAACATCCGCCTCATTCTATAACATCCATATGCCTCTTGACATCCCGTCAGTTGGTGCAATTTTGTGCCTCGTGAAACCAAAAAAAGGTGCAATTTCACGAGCATGCTCCTCAGACACTCTTGTCTCAAGAAGGAAAACTACAGTAGGTCTATGTGACCTCACAAGATCGCGAAAGTTCCTACGAAAACTTTCATTCCCCGCCCCTTGGCAATTCCACGATATTATCTTCATGTTTAACCGTTGGGTGTGGTGCGGTAACACTGGATAGCTAACATCCAGTTGCCTCCATATAGCACACATCTGTGCTAGTATTTCCCGAGCCAAGACTTGTTGACGTAGCTCTTCCCAACTGCTCAGTTTGTAACTCTGCCAAGTTACTCTCTGATTGTCCTCCTGCAACATTTGATATGTGTTTACCTCGAATTCCCATATCTCTGTTGGTATATGCATTATCTGGACCAATCGTTCTTCTTGATTGGTTTGTAATATCTGCCAAGGTCCCTGAAACTTATGTTCTTGCGTCAAAATTGGTAGTATGGCTGGAGGTTACACCCATTGTACCACCATCATACCGTTGACGAAGTTGATGTTCAGGTCTTCCGGATTGATTTCCTGATCGTCCATCCTCTCCACTAGCACCGGGAGAAAAAGTAACAATTGCTAGGTCCGGCTCTGTCCCACTTTCTTCTCCTAACACACCGTAAGTATTCGAGCACTAGACGGTGTTTTCTGCTGCCAATTCTGAATTTATCAAGTTTCGATTAATTGTTCTGTTGCCGTTTCTGTTCTGGCTTCTAGCTCTATTTGTAGTCGTTCTTGTCTGATTTTGTGCATTCCGACCTACAACAGATTGGGCAACACCCGGCCCACACGAGCAGCAGGTGGGTTTACTTGCTGGGCTTGGAAGACTGGGCTTCCATTATTATTGTTATTGGACTGAACTGGGATTTCCTGTCAGGATCCGTTATTGTTGGGCCTTGGCTGATTGCTCCCAGAATTTCTTGGTTGAGTTCTTGTTACAGTTGGTTCTGATGGTTGTTTCTTCTTCTTTCGTGCCACCAACATCCAGTCGCCGAATTCTTTGTTTTTCGCCTTATCAATCAGACCCCTGGGATCACTCTCCGTATTTGCATTAGACGTGGAACCAGCTTCCTCCCGGGGTTGATCTCTGGACTGTTCTGATGCCGTATGTGTTGCTTGGGCAGCTTTCGCTAATGAACATTCTGCTTTGTTGTGTCCTACCTTACCATAGTGGTGGCACAGACTTGGGATATTCTCGTACAACACCTGATAAATCTTCCCCTTAATGCATAATCCTAACTCCAGTGGAACGTCAGTTTTAACTTGCACACAAAAGCGTGCAAAACGACCTTTCTTCTTGCTAAATGTATTGCCATCTATCTTTATTAGATCACCAATACACTTTGCAATCGATTGAATAACCGGCTCCCTGAACATTTCGAGTGGGGGACCAATGTAATCCTTACCAATGTAATGTCACTCTCTATTTTATCAGTATCAGCCCGGAAGTTTGGTTGCCATTTTCGTATCGACAAGAAACTCCCTGCCAATTGCCATGGGCCCTCCGTAAGGATGAATTCCCTGCACTCCTCAGTTAGGTTCTTAAGGCAGTAACAATTATTACCTAGTTCGAGCAAATCAGCATTCCCATGCAAACTCCACATGTTTTCGATCTTGCTCAACAACGCAGGGAAGAACCAACTACGTCCAACAATCTTGATAATGATTGCGTTCTTCAACGAATCTGTGAGGACAGATTGAAGCGTATCATCCCAATCTAGGTGTTTGAATGGTATTTCTGTTGCAGGGGGTAGAACCCTAATTCTTTCCTCCTCTTCAATAAACTTATCCTTTTCGAAATGCACATCTGCTTGTTTCTTATTCAGATTTTCTGTCTTACTTGCATAGGTTGGTGGGGGTTCCGCTGCAAATGGCTCTTGGAATCGGGGACTGACAGGTCGTAGAAATGACAGTTTTGTGGACGATGGTATCACCGTTTCCAGATCTGCATTTTCATGATCTATGGATTGTTCCATGATGGAGTCCATTGAATCTTCTTAGCCAGTGCTTCTAAGGCGTTTCTGGGATCTGACCGTTAACGGTAAATGTTGTGACATGGGGCAGGATGGCAACCGAAGATGGGTTTCCGGCGGCTAGGTTTAGCATAGGGGGGGTCGCTCTAGAGAGAGAAAATCATTTTTTGGGCTGAATATTCCAATTCCACTTCGAATAATACTAATTCGTAATCCATAAACCCTAGTTTCCAGTTCCAATTTCCAGACCATTATTCATCAAAACTACGAACCTTATAAGCCCTAATTAGTGTTCGAATAAGCCCCAAATCCAATTCCAGTCCAATATTCATCTAATTCAAACCCCTATACAAGTAAACCCTAATTATAACCCCAATTCGAATAAACCCTAATTATGACCCCAATTCGAATAAACCCTAAGTATAACCCCAATTTGAATAAACCCTAAACAAACTATAAAATTTAAAAAGATAGAAGAAATTTACAAAAAGAGAGAAGAAATTAAACAAAAGAGAGCAAAATTGATACCGTATTAAATGAGAGGGGAAGACGAGATCGAGAACAAGATCACGACAACGGTGGTGGTAGTGGTCGTGCAGTGCGGCGGCGGCGGAGGTGGTGGTGGTTTGTGAGCATAGGAGAGGGAGAGGAATGGAGGAGAGGGAGAGGAATGGAGAAATGGGGTTTATGGATCTGAAACCCGTAAGTATGAAAAGCTTGGCGATGGATAAGGCTATCCGTCGCCATATTTTTTATTTTTCTTTTGTTTTAATATCTGGGTCAACAATTCAGAGACGGGTGGGTTCAACCGTCGCTAATATTAGCGACGGATTAGGTAATCCGTAGCTATAGTTAAACAAATTAAGGGTTTAAGTTCACAATCCTAATCATACGTCTCCAAATGATCGATCCGTCGCTAATTATGTCGATCCGTCGCTAACTCTTGGGGACGGATGGAATCCGTCGCAAAGTCCGTCGCTATATCGGTGAATTCTTGTAGTGTAGGGCAGCAAGACCGTCTGTGTATTCTTCAAAGTCGAATACGTCCAGCAGTTCGTCAGGATGATTCATGCACAAAGTTCAAACCTTGGTATCCACGAATTATTGCAAGTCAAAACCGTTAGGAAGGCTTTATTCTAAATATGGAGATGGAGAAAATATGCTAGAGATATTCTGTAGAGAATAATGTGTGTTTAACTAAAATACAATGCCTTGTATTTATAGTCAGATTTACTAACCAAATTTCCATATACAACTCTAAACTATTTAGAAGTCTAATTAGAAATTTGACTTAGTCTCCAAAAAACAAAACCCTAGGAAGGAAAGAAGATGGGGAGGAGTAAAACTCCTCCCCTAGCCGCCATCTACAGAAGCCGGCCCCTAAGGGTCGATCACTTCATGGTTCGGCCTTAGGGCCGGGCCCACATGGCCCGACCCGATCTTCTTGAACCCAAAATTCAATTTTGTGATTCTTGAGTTTTCTCTCTACATATTGAATTAATTTAAAATTCAATTTCAAATTAATTTCTCCAAATTATTAATTAATATTGATCAAGTCAATATTCAATTAATATCTCACTGGACTATTAACAACCGTATTGTGTGACCCATAGGGCCTCATTGCAAATAGCACTGAAGTTCCAACTTCAGAGTCCTTTAAGGTTCCTAATCGTTCTTATAGACAATATATTCCAATGAGGACGTTTGCTGAAGGAAATGCAAAGCCACCTGTCGATAAGGCATGTAGTGATAATGTCCCTTCATTTCACGGATAACTTTTATTGAGCCGCGATCATGGTTCAAGTGTTTGATCTTGGTGACTCAATTGTTCTCGGTCTATTAGATGATTTAATGCACATGTTCCAATCACCATATTGAACATGCCATATGCACCGGCCGATGGCATAGTATATCAGCTATTCATGGGGAATGAATCCTATGTTGGTGCAACTACCTAATGACATACATTTTCATATCACACCCAACTATAGACGTATCTACCATTGGTCAATGGTGCAAGCTTTGTCTATAATCTAAGTGTGATACTAGATGTACTCATTCGCAATGCCCTCAAGTCTAAGGACTTATTCACAACTTTACCACCACTACTTCCATAGACACTTTGAAATAGCTTCAAAACCCAAATGGTTTCGTGGTTGGGTATTGCCAATCACTTCTTCCAAGTGATCATGTGCCCATCATGGGTAATCCTATTAACTCGTAGTTGTGGGAACAACTACATCTTCTAAAGATATGATGCAAGCCACATTCTGGTCTTGGCATATCCAATACTCTCTGTATAATTAGGGGATCTTTGACCAGCGGCGGGTTTTAGAACCACAAGCGTTTTGTCCAATAAGCTCTCACTAGCTTCATTGCCTTCTCATGTTCATGGAGCAACATTAAATAATAACAGACAAATAGATTATATAAATAATGAATGCGTAGCCATAAATGAATATTGTATTATTAGCTGAATAAAATAATACATACTGAATGTGATCTAAAGCATATAATGTCCTTCATCCAGATTGTCTTTAGGACATATATCTTTCATATGGGGCATGGACACGACATGAAGCAAGCATTAAACTACAAAGTTGTTCTTTGAGGTTACTTGAACAGTTCAAGTTAATATTGTCATCGATGTTCAAGCGTGATGAATCTTAGCCAGTCATCACATGGACTAAGTAATGTGTATGACTAAGTAACTCTGACATGTCAAGGAGTGTTCACCACCGTGTGTCTATGGTCATGTTATGTTGGGTAATCTAGTTGTGCATAGACATGAACATATGTGACTCATCAACAGGATTCACTAATCCGTGTCTGGAGGATAAAAGTTAGACTCCCTTGTTAACTTAGTTATATTACGGTTGTTAAGTCCTAATCTCAAATTTCCTCGTGAGAAGCTGGACTTCTCCGTTGATCCAATGATATTCTTGGATAAGAGGTAGACAAAATAAGGTAAGCGGCCTTAGCCTATATTCATTCTACGAATCAATTGTGAAGGATCTGTATGTGGTAATATATTACAATCTTGGCTACGTCATGGTATTACATGATTATATTCATGGACACGATAAAACTCGATTGAATAATATACTATTCGATTGATGAGTGCAACCACACTCGCATAGTGGAATCCAATTGTGGTTAACAAGAGAATCGTTAAAGTTCGAGGATCCTGAATTGTTGGTTATAGACTCGTTGGAAGTATTTATTGTATAGGTCCATCATCAAGAACCCATATATACTGTGCGAAGATAATAAGTGTTATGATGTATAAATCTGTCCTACGGACTCATAGACGCTGATGGGTCCACCACCTAGACCAAGGCCAAGAAGCCTACAAGCCGAATTAGGACCTGACTAGCATGCAGAGTCAACCCCAAGAACCCAACTGAGAGTATCCTCATGAAATGACCAAGTCAGATGTAGGCCGACTCCCGGTACCAACGGGAGGCCGGTTCCCAACCCCTCACAGAAGACCAAGAGACTATCTACCAAGGATTGGGAGGTCGTGCCCCAACACTAGGCCGACTCCGATCACGCTGACCCCCGGTTCTTGGTCAACTCCGATCAAAGATGGTCAAAGTGTCAAATCTCGTATCGGATCCACGAAACATCAAGTACGACCCACCGGGCCTTGGGTCAACCCAACCCACAACAAGAATGCATGGTCCACTGTTATTGGGCCCACCCAAATAAGAGCCCATGACCAAGTCCAATACATGTGGTTGAGTGGTTCAATCTGGAGCGGACACTTAGCGACAATTCGTGAAGTCTAGTACAACACCTATCCATTATACATAGGGCATTTACCCATATATTTTTGGTAAACAATCATCACTCTACTCTACACCTAATTGGAGTTCTTCAACCTCCAACAAGTAAAGTCTCCCAACAGTATTAACCTTCAGGCAAGATGGTCATAAGTGACTAATCCCCCATTCTCTCAGTCCGCATGTACGAAGTTTGAGTCCAACTCCCAAGAAACTTGAAACTTAGGAGTACAATTGCAAGCAAGTATGGAAGTTTACGGGTTTAAGGTGATTTAATAGCGTTCCACCAAAAACACCTGCATCATCTGGCGACATTACTAAAATCTTTCCATATGAACTCTACCATGCCGCCTAAGAAAGTGACCTAAAGACCGCACTTCAAAATGGTCGGTGACTGAGAAGAACACAAGGACAACATCACAAAGAGGAAGTCAATCGATCACGATTGGCAATTATATACAGGTCCCTAGGGACATGCCACCCGTGTCCTAATCACTCGTGGGTGTCGAGTGGTCGGACAAGAAAGGAATACAACATGTCGACCAACCATGCAGAGGAGACCGACCGAAAGTGGCAAGTGCAATTCTAACTGCCGAACTGAAAACACTTAGGAACGCCAGGCTCGAGAACTCCAAGCAAATGGATGACTGCTCTCAAATAATTCAATAGATCAATGAATATCCATACTGAGTATCTTGACAATTTGTTTATAATTAAGTCAATAGTTAACGAGATATGATGAAGTTATTCATCAAGCTCTATACTTAAACGAGCAGAAACTTGCTATGGTGTAAGAATACAATCGTATCCACCATAACTTTGATTGGTCAATGCACGAGTAAATTTCCTAAGTTTAGCTACAAATGTGATCTATAACTAATAAATTAAAAATCTGTTCAGACTTTAGACATTACTAATTTATGCTATGTCATTATCATCGGTCATATTACTTTTTGACTTTTTGTGTGTAGTTGAAGATTGATTATTAATTCGTTTTGCCAAACATATCGATTGGTCTGCGATTATATTATAATGTTTGACTAGGAGATGCATAAGAAAATCTATGGGTGATACTATGTAGTTGTCAGGTGTATAGAAGAACAATAAAGTGGCATCGCCATTTACTCCTCTTGTACAATTTTGGTCTCATGAGCACTAATTCGCCACCTATAAATAAGTTCGATTCCTTCCCCACATGTGTAAACGGCGGGAAATCAGATATACTTTTCCGAAAAAATCATTTTCATTTCTCCAGAAAGAAAAAAAACCCTAGCTAAAACTCCCTTTTTTCGCCTCTCCGATGGCCGATCATTCTCCGATCGGAGGAGATCACCACGCTGCTACCGGAAACGATGCTCCTCTTCATAAGAAGTACATTCCGCTTCGGGATGTGTACTCCGCCACATCCCCTTCCGCCTCCACGCCGCGACTGAGGAAGCCTAGAGCCGCCGCTGCTGCAGCACGTGAGTCTTCGGCGCTAGGAG
This sequence comes from Plantago lanceolata, assembly GCA_028659135.1. Taxonomy (NCBI): domain Eukaryota; kingdom Viridiplantae; phylum Streptophyta; class Magnoliopsida; order Lamiales; family Plantaginaceae; genus Plantago; species Plantago lanceolata. Next base: position 10,094 of record JAQRGC011987940.1, read on the forward strand.
ATCAGTCTACGCATTTCGCAACCTATGTGTACTCGAGGAAGCGGAAGAGGAAGGATAAAACCGTCAATTATTTCCAGAGATTGTTGGATGATGCGGATGGCGTGGTTGGTAAGCGGAGGGTGGTGGAGGATGGTGAATTGGGGAAATTGGGGGTGGATTGTTATGGATTGAGTATGTTAGATGCTGGGCAGAAGAGTGGTAAAAAGAGTAGTGGCAAAAAGGCTGCTAGTGGAAAGGGGAACTCTGGTGGCATTGTAATTAGGGATTTGGAGGCTAGCAGGAGGCCGGAGGGAAACACCATCAGTGATTTACAGTCTTTTCCTGTGGTTAAAGAAGAATTTGAGTGGGTGGCTGTTGGGGGAAGGCCGGTGGAGGGGGGTTATTCCGGTGAATTGGGGAAATGGGGGGTTGATCGTAATGGATTGAGTGGATTAGATACTGTGAAGAAGAGTGGTAAAAAGAGTAGTGGTAAAAAGCCTGCTGCTAGAGGAAAGGGAAAGACTGGTGGCATTGCAATTGGGGATTTGGAGGGTAGCAGGAGGGCGGAGGGAAACACCATCAATGATTTACCGTCTTTTCCTGTGGTTAAAGAAGAATTTGAGTGGGTGGCTGTTGGGGGAAGGCTGGTGGAGGAGGGTTATTCCGCTGAATTGGGGAAATTGGGGGTTTATCATAATGGATTGAGTGGATTAGATGCTGTGAAGAAGAGTGGTAAAAAGAGTAGTGGTAAAAAGGCTGCTGCTAGAGGAAAGGGAAAGTCTGGTGGCATTGTAATTAGGGATTTGGAGGGTAGGAGGAGTCCGGTGGGAAACACCATCAATGATTTACAGTCTTTAGCTTTGGTTGCAGAAGAATCTGAGAGGGTGGCTGCTGGGGGAAGGCCGGTGGAGGAGGGTTATTCTGGTGAATTGGGGGTTGATCGTAATGGATTGAGTGGATTAGATGTTGTGAAGAAGAGTGGTAAAAAGAGTAGTGGTCAAAAGGTTGCTAAAGGAAAGGGAAAGTCTGATGGCATTGTAATTAGGGATTTGGAGGGTAGCAGGAGGCCGGAGGAAAACGCCACGTATGATTTACAGTCTTTTTCTTTTGTTGCAGAAGAATCTGAGGTGGCTGTTGAGGGAAGGCTGGTGGAGAAGGGTTATTCGGGTGAATTGGGGCTTGATTGTAAAGGGCTTAGTAAATTAGATGCTGTTAATAAGAGTAGTTGTAAAATTGGTGGTAGAGGAAAGAGGAAATCTGCTGGTGTTGTAAATGATGGTTTAGAGGGCAGCACCAGGCAGAAGAGGTCGGGGGAAAAGGCAACCAGTGATTTACAGCCTTTGAGTTTGGAGGCCGATTCCTCCTGGAAATTTGAACAATCAGAGGGTGTGGCTAATTCTGAACAATCTGAGAAATTGGGTGTTGATTGTAAAGGGTTGAGCAAGATAGATGGTGCTAAAACAAGTAGTGGTAAAAAGGTTTCTAGAGGAAAAAGAATTGAAGATGTGAAGAGTTGCAGGAGCTTGAAGAGGCAGGAAGAAAACACCACCAGTAATTTACAGGCTTCGTTTTTGGATGCCGAATCCTCCGGAAAATTTGAAGACTCAGAGGATGTGTATGTTAAGCAGAGGCTGGTGGATGAGGGCTCTCAAGACCAATTGGAGAAATTGAGGGCTGATTGTAAAGTGCTGAGTAAGTTCGATGCTGTTAAAACAAGTAGTGGTAAAAAGGTCGCCATAGGAAAGGGAAAGTCTGCTGGCATTAAGATTGAAGATCTGGAGAGTAGCAGGAGGCGGAATTCTGATACGGTAAAACTTGAAGTGACAGACATGGAGGAAGTCTCCAAGGGAAAGAAATGGAGGAGGTATGTTTCTGATCTTCTGAAATGTATGCTCATTTGCTTACAAAAATTGTTGATGGGTCCCTTTGTGGTAAATGCAGGCTCAGTTATGAGGGTGTTGATCCTAAGAACTTTGTCGGGTTAGAATGCAAGGTAAGGCTTTTGTTACTAAATAAGCATGCCTAATATAGTACATAGACAAGCTTTGCTTTGGATTGCAGTCTATTTGTATTACAACATTGAATTGATCTCCTTATACTATGTGCATCTTTATTTGTGGCCAAGTGTAACTTGAAAGCTACTTGGAACAGGTGTTCTGGCCTCTGGATGCAGATTGGTATAGAGGCCGGATAGTTGGGTATGACAGCAAGAGGGGACGGCACCATGTAATGCTTTCTTTATATTTATACAATGAGATTCATCTATGCTCTATCCATGATTATGTCCTTGTTACTATGAGCCATTGGTAATATGTGAAGTTTTTTGTAGGTGTTGTACAAGGATGAAGACAAAGAGGATGTGATGTTATCAAACGAACATGTCAAGTTTCACGTCTCCTCCGAGGATATTCAAAAGTTGAACTTGAAATGCTGTAACAAGATTCTAGACACTGATCCAATCGATGTGAATGAGTTGATGGCGCTGGCTGCTAGTGTGGATGATTCCTCAGAGATTGATCCTGGGGATATTATTTGGGCGAAACTTACTGGTGAGTCTCTGTTTGCCTTTTAATTTATCATAATGTTGGAAGATGTTTTTAGTTGTTTATATAATCTGTTTAGGTAATACTATATACTATTATTGCCATTATTTTATGTTATGACTTAAGTAAAGACAAGAAGATACTAATCATTCTGCATGCCTTATTCCTAATTTTGTCGTAAGGAGATCATCATGGTGTTAGTTACTCATGCATTCAGATCAGCATTTCCACTAAAATTTCAGGACCATAGAGATAGATATGAGTAATCTGGTTGATTGATTACATCTTTTTTTTTTTTTTTTTTTTGTGTGTGTGTGTGTGTGTGTGTGATATTGGATGCCACTATTGCTTCTATGAGAACAGTTATCTGCTTAGCACTTGGAATTGGTTATTTCCTCAAAAGGGGGTATACGATGGCAATTTTTTCTTTTTTGCAACTTCCAAGGAAATTAGAAGATTTGAATTGTTTTAAAAAATCAAAATGGTGTAAGATATTTTCATTTTACTTGTGGAGTAAAAGAAAGAAAAACAATCAACATGTGATGATTATCTACCGTACATGGCAGTTAATAATTTGCGTTATTTGTATTATCATATCATGCAGGATATCTGTTTTAATATCTGTCGGTCTAATTATACCATAACATGTATCCTCAATCCCAGTTGAAGTTATTTAGGAACACTGTCACATTAATCATCATATGCTTGTTGTGGAGATTTATATGTGATAATGTGGTCTGGATCACTTGATAGCTAGTACTACTTTGTTGACTAGCTTTGTGTGGTTAGTTACTCATGTATTCAGCTCAGCATTTCCACTAAAATTTCAGCGTTCAATTGTGTTTGAAGAATCGGAAACCTCTTTGAGGTAAACATTTCCTTGATTCATTATGTGTGGGTTGAAATACTTGATGCTAGCAATTTATTAGATAGATTTTACCCGCATATGATCCTTCCACAGTTTGATGCATGGTTCAAATTTGGGCCCTCCTTTTCTCTGGGTGGGTTATTTATAGTCTTTAACTTGATCTCTTGGTGCTCTGCCAGCATTTCGGACTCCTTTGTTTTATAGGTTGCAAGTGTTTGTGTTGTTTCTTATCAAAGCAGATTTATAAGTAACATTTACCATGGTTCCTCGTAGATAACGATATTTAGCTGTGATTTCCACCGGCTCATTTGTCCTCTTGACTGTCAAGGTCTTCATTCCTTCTCACTAGAACCATTTCTTAATCTTCTATTTGGTGTCTTGTAAAATATACTCCTCTCATTCCGCTTGAAATTACACTATGTGTGCTGGGCACGTGAGTTTAAAAGATTTGGGTCTTGAGTGGGGTATTTGTCTAAACAATGAATAGATAGTATGTGGGTTGTAATTGGGGTATTTTGGTTTAAATAAAGAGTGAGAAACTGGCAAGTGCAGGACATCGAAAAAAAAAGTGTGTAATCTCAAATGGGAGGAAGAGAATAATGACATTCTTATTTGGTAGACATTCTTCCTAGTACTTCTTAGATTTATACATGTCAAAACACAGCTGAACACCTGACCATCTATGTTTCTTCACATAAAAAATCTATACTTTTTTTTTGTTTTGTTATTTTCTGAATCCCAAAATCAAAGAACACCAACAAATTTTAACCTAATCAGA
>JAQRGC011988624.1:351-11156 GCA_028659135.1 Plantago lanceolata
ATTACTTATATAATCTGTTTGTCTGTATTATTTAATGTCTGACTCCATGATCATAAGATCAATGAAGCTAGTGGGAGCTTATTGAATCAAACACTTATGGTTCTAAACCCGCTGCTGGTAAATGATCCTACACTTACACGGAGAGTGTTGGATATGCTAAGACCAATTTGTGACTTGCATCATATCTTTGGAAGGTGTAGTTGATCCCACAACTACGAGGTGAGTCGATCGCCCATGATGGGCACATAATCATTTAGAGGTGATTGGCTGTACCCGACCACGAAACCATTGAGGTTTTGTAGCTATTCCAAAGTGTCTATGGAAGTAGTGGTGGTAAGGTTGTGAATAGGTCCTTATACTTAAGGGCATTGAGAATGAATACATCTAGTATCACACTTTGATTATAGACAATGCTTGCACCTTAGCCAATGGTAGATACGTCGATAGTTGTGTGTGATATGAACGTGTATGTCGTTCGGAAATGACGCCAAGATAGGATTCATTCCCCATGAATAGTTGATATACCATGGGAGGATTTCAGTTCTCATTATTAGTATGATTTGAAAGTCATCGGCCGGTGCATATGGCATGATCGATATCGTATTGATCATGCGCATTAAATCAACTAATGGAATAGGAACAGTTGAGTCATTAAGATCAGACACTTAACCTCTAGTTGCGGCTCAATAAAAGTCATTCGTGAATGAAAGGAGATTATTCACCACATACCTTATCGACAGATGGTTTTGCATTCCTTCAGCAAACGTCCTCATTGTTATATATTGTCTGTAAGACCGATTAGGAGTCTTTATGGAACTCTAATGATGGAGATCATTAGTGTTGTTTTCAATGAGGCCCTATGGGTCACACAATACTGTCGTTGTAAGTCCAGTGACATATTAATTGAATATTAATTGGATCATTATTAATTAATATGGAGAAGTTAATTTGAAATTGGATTTTAAATTAATTTAATATGTAGAGAGAAACAAGAAAAGAAATAAAGGAAGAAGACCGGACCGGGCCAAAGTGGCCCGGCCCAGCCGAAGGCGAGCAACCGGCCGGCCCTAGGGGGCCGGGTCGGTCCTCGCGCGTGGGGAGGAGAGAGTCCCACTCTCTCCTCTCTTCTTTTCCTTATTGGTTTCTTTTCTTGGGGCCTAAGTCAAATTCCTAATTAGATACCAAAATGGTTTAGAGTTCTACATGGAAATTTTGTTAGGGGATTTTGCTATAAATACAAGTCATTGTATATTAGCTAATTACGCAATATTCTCCATAGAATATCTCTAGCATATTTTCTCTATCTCTAGATTTCGAATAAAGCCTTCCTAACGACTTTGACTTGCAACGACCCGTGGATACCAAGGTTTGAAGTTGTGCTTGAATCATCGTGACGAAGAGCTTGACATATTCGATTTCGAGGATTACTCAGACGATCTTGTTGCCCTTACAGACGAGCAAATCGCGGAGCTCTACTTCATCAACGAACAGAACGAGCTACCGGTTGATCCGACTATGTAAGTGTATCAACCCGTATCATATAATCATGAGCATGATTGAAGTATGTTAAGAAAATTTTCAAACTTCCGCTGCGCTATCTTCGAGATAATTTCTTACATATTTACTAACAGGCTCTCCCATACCCAGCAATCTTGCTCACCAATGCCACAAGGAACCTGGAAATCTCGAACCACATGTTCTATCAACTCCCGAAGTTCTATGGCATGAGAAACGAAGATGTGATGACCTACTTGCGTGATGTGAATGCCTTCATCCATCACATCACCAAACCTGCAGACGTTACTGATGACGATCTGCGCATGAAGGTGATGGCCATGGGACTTGGCGACAAGGCCAAGACTTGGCTTGGAACTCTGCCTCCAAGATCACTCGATATTTGGAAAAAGCTGTACACAAAGTTCCTTGAATGTTACTTCCCTCACTCGAAGACTCAAGCTCTCCGGACCCAGATTGCTAACTTCAAGCAACTATATGACGAGTCTCTCTTTGTGGCTTGGGAGCGATTTCGTGGGTTGCTCACCTAATGCCCTCATCATGGTTTTCAAAAGTATGATTGGATACTAATATTTTTTAATGGTCTTTACAGGATTGACCAGAATTTGGTTAACTCTAGTATTGATGGAAATGTCTATGGTGCCACAGCAAATCAACTTGAGACGACCATTGAGAACCTTGCAAAGATTGCACAAAACCAACATGCCGACGAGAGGAACTCGAGAGCTCCAAGAGTCGAAGCTAATGTGGCCTTCAATGAGGAGGATAGGTTTGAAAAGTTTACCAAAGAAATGAAGGAGATGATCAAGCTCAACATGGGGACAACCCACACTCAAAACCTTGAGGTTTGTGGAGTTTGCAAAAACTATGGACACTCAGCTCTGTTATGTCGCTCAACACTTGCAGTCAAAGAGGTTAAGATGGCTCAATATGGAGAGGTTGAAGATGTCAACTATGGCCAAGGCAATTGGAATGGCAATTATGGAGGACCACGTGGTAACCGTAATAATTTTCAGAATAATAATTTCCATGGTAATGCTAACTTTGTGCCAATGCAGGGAAATCCAAAGTATCGTGATGTTGATAGGAGCCGACTTAGCTATGGCAATAACTTCTATGAAGGAGTTCCCCAAGGCAATGCACAACATCAACCTCAACAAAAAGCTGTGCAACAACCTTTGGTGAACAATGGACCCTCATAGATCACAAAATCTGGGAATGAAGCTTGCACTTCACTTGCTGATATAGGCAAAAAGATGAGTTGGCTCATTGCCACCGTCGGAAAGAACCACGACATCACCAACCAACGCCTCACTGAGTTGTAAAATGATCGCAAGGAGACCACAAAGAGGATGTAGGAAATCCTTGAAAAACATAGCATGCACGAGCAAGCGAAACTTCCAGGTAATTCTGGTTAAGCTATGGAAGTTACTATTATCACCGAAAAAGTCGAATTTCATGTTTCAGGTGATAGTGCCAAGGCTAGCATCCCCACCATTGTCCAAAAACATCTTGCCTCCAAAGATGTCACAATAAAAGATGTCGCAAGCAAGGAGGCCACTAGCGATAAAGAAGACAGTGAAGATGAAGTGCTCGAATGCTTCAGTGAACCCACTCCAACAATTACCCATGAGAGCTTTGATGTCAAGATTGGAGTTGGAGAACTTGATGATGTGATTGCAACACTTGATACCGGTGCAAGTTTCAATGTGCTACCTTTGAATGTCTATGAAAGATCGGGCTTAACTGGAATGGTGGCGGTGAAACAAAAGGTGCAACTTGCTGACGGTTCTATGATTAGGCCATTGGGTTATCTTGAAGGCGTCGTGATGATAGTGCTTTTCGCACTATTTTCTAGGACTTACTAGTCGTCTTTTGCATTTTTTTTAGGTTCGTTTTCATATGCATATTGTTAGAATAGATTCACGTTTAGTTTATTTGCATTTCAGGTGATCTTGCGAGAAACGATGAGTTTTGGAGCGTTTTCAATAGTTCGTTGTGATTCCATGGCATTGCGATGATTCGGAGACAACATGGAGCTTGTACGTGTGTTCGTGGACACTTTGCATCTTGGATATTTATGCTTTGGAAAGACTTTTAAAGGAGTCGTAGAAGAAACAAGAAGAGACGAAGAATAAAAAAAGAGAACAACAAGAAGAAATGGGGCGTAGTAGCCTATTTGGGGGCTACTACGCCCCCAGCCCTTCCTGGCGTACCAGGGGTTGGCCGCCTGGTACGCCAGGCTCCTCCCTGGAATTCCAGGGAGGAGTGGGGCGTAGTAGAGCTCCCAGCTCTACTACGCCCCGATGCGATGAATACAGGAGTCGGCAAATTGCCGACTTTTCCTTTCCTTACTGAGGCCCAAATTCGTCCAAATTCATTCCTTTTCAGATCCAACTTTTCCCTTAGTACAAATACTCCCTTTTATTTGTATTTTTTCATTATCGCTTACTTAGAATTTACATAGACCTCTAGCTATCTTTTCTATTCCGCTTGATTGCTTACAGACGCAGAGATTTTCAATGAAGTTTACTTTTTCCGTCAATCTTGGAGTTCTTTGGAGTTTAGTTTATCATCGCTTCGTGACAAATCGGTGATATCTCTACTTGTTAATTTCCTTGATTGTTTGATTATGTTTACTTGCATGCTATTCGCTTTAATTATGAATTCGAGCATGAGTAGCTAAATTCTTTGCATTGATGATAGATGTATGATTATAGGCGAGTATGTTCCCATGACTGGTTGAGATTGTTAGTGGTTGCATGAAGCTCCTTTGTTAAAATTGACTACCGTTGCATAGTATGTTCGAATAGGTTAGTGACAAACCTAGGTCATAATAGCAATTGACAAAGTATTTGCGTACCTAGATCCGGGATACCATTGGCCAAAAAGTACTGTCTATATGACTCATCTATCATCAACGTATTTATCAAACTTTGTTTAAAACTTGCTAGCATTCGTGTTTGATTTTCTTCTTAAGTTTACAAACAACTTTCTTCCAAAACAAACTGTTAATTTAGAGTTAATTCAATCATCCGCTCATAGGTCCTTAGAGAACGACACTCGTGTTTAACTTCACTATATGCAAATCTATTTTCTGTGTAGTTTTAGTTGAGCATTAGCTTATTACAAATTACAATTTTGATTCTTCTGACAAATGCACATCAAAATTTGGCACCGCTGTCGGGGACCTATGTCTTGTGATTTTATTTACTCTTGTTTTTCAGTTTTTGCAAAAATATCTCTCTTTCCCACAATTTGGAATTCGATTACTTATATCTCGAATATTTGTGCGATTTTCCCTTCTTCTCATTTTCCTTGATTCAAACCATAGCCTTCTGATTATTATTTAATTCACTAATAGAACTGATCGCGTTTCTAGTGTGAACTTCTTTTTTATAAAAACATGACAGGTACCGAGTAGCAACGCACGTTGTGGGATAGTTTACTCCCAGAATTTGAAGCAGTATCACCGAATCTTCCATCTACCTGGAACCAGAGGCAGAAAGCTATGAGATCACTGATGAGGTAGCTTGGAGTGTACCAGTATTCAGTGGAAAGAGGTATGAGTGCCCTCAGAATTTTCTGAAAAAATTTGAGGAAGCTATTGTGCTTGTACCCCGGCGTGAATTATGTTTGGATCAAATACGCCGAAAGATGTTTGCCTTTGTGATGCGTGATGAAGCGAGGCAATGGCTACACCGGTTGCCAGCCGCGCCCTTCGTAATTGGCCAGCTATCCTTGATGCGTTTACTACTAAGTATATACCAGGGGTAAGAGATCAGTTGCGTCAAAACATCACTGTGTTTCAGCAACAACCTGGAGAACCATTTTGCGACTCTCTTGAAAGATTCGAAGAATACAAATACCAATGCCCAGGACACCGGATAGATGAAGGAGAGATGCTTATGTGCTTTTACAAGGGCCTCTATGACGAAGAAAAGAGAAAGATCGATGGGGCATGCGGTGAAATTACTTCCAGCACTGTGAGAGTAGTTCAAAATATCATCGATGGACTCGCCAAAGCATCACGAAATTGCGTTGAATACCCACATGTGGATCCTGATGACCTTTTCTCGGCCCCAACCACCGTTCCCATAAGTATGTTAGATGAGGAGCTTGAGGAAAAATTCAAACAATGTGAAGCGAATTTTGTTCCGTACTACTTGTACGAAGTCCAGGACATCATCCCAAGTGGGATGAGCTCTGAAGACGAGGAAATCTTGGAAGGAATAGCGATGCAAATGGATGAGCTCATTGAAAGCATGAGTGTGCAGCAGATTGAGGTGGAACGTCAAATTTGTGATGCATATAATGGATCGATTAAGTTGGACAAATTGGTAGAGGAAGTATGTTTGATTTCGGACAATGAAACTCTGGAATGGGAACACGAAAACGCCGAGCAAGGTGAAAAAACGGAGACAGAAACAGAGAGGGGTGGGGCGTACCCCACCCCAAGGGTTGGTATGCCCAACGACTTGGAAGAGCTGGGACGTACCAGCCCCAACGTCTCTACTATGCCCAACACCTTGCTGGGCGTAGCAGTAACCCATGGGGTGTACCAGCCCCTTTTAGGTGGTACGCCCCATGTTCCCCCACTTCAGGAAATCACCGTTGTCTCCCAAGATGATCCGATTCTTGCCCAAGAAGACTTCGATACTGAGGAAGATGACTTCACACTAATATGTTTGGGTATGCAAGACAATTCGGATAGCGATTCATCAGTTGAGGAAGCTAATGTGGTTACACGCGGAGGTAAATCAACACAACCCGCTTATCCATCAAAAGTCACAAAACAGATACCCCCTGTAGATGTCACTCCACGTACCCCAGATACTCCTGACGCCATGAACACAACGACACCCTCCACACCAATCGACACTAGTTCATTGCACAAAGCACCACACCCTTACATACCACCCAAACCATCCATCCCCTACTCAGGAAGAATCAAAAAAGCCAGTGACACCATTAGAGCCTCCCCTCTCTACGACCTCCTTCCCAAAGTCAAGAACAATGTGCCACTTATTCAACTCATCCAAAACATCCCAGCTTGCATGAAATATTTCAAAGAGATGAAGAATTCTAAGAAAGTGTTCACGCAAGGGGAAGTAGCAGAACTACGTCCATATGAAGAAGTGAATGCACTCTGCCTTAAACAAAAAGATCCTGGTGGCCTTTTGATCGACATCTCAATGGGCAATCGTCGCACTGCAAGCGCCATGCTTGACACGGAAGCTAGCATCAATTTGATGCCATACTCTGTATACCAGTTCCTTCAGGTCGGTGGCCTTCAACCTACTGGAATGGTTGTTCAAATGGCCGATAGAAGGGTGAAAAAACCCATGGGGGTAATTGAAGATGTGTTGGTGAAGATTGATAAGTTGATTGTTCCTAATGACTTTTTGTTATGTAATCGGCCTACGATGAGACTACCTCCAACCGAGATCCCATAATCCTCCTGGGAAGACCCTTTATGGCCACTACTAATACTTGCATCGAGACAAACAGCAAAAAGATCTCCATGGAGTTTCTAGGTGAGTCTATCCAGCTAATCGGCAAAAGCAAGGTAACAAGTTCTGATTCTACCGATTATATTGATGAGTTGCATTTTATTGATGAATCTGAACCTGTTAGCGAGGATACTTTTCATTCTTCTCACTATGATGATGCTTAAAATTCTGCTATCTCTATGCATGTTTCTGATACTTACATTAGTGATGAAGTAAAAGGCTTAGTTCCATCTTTAGATAACTCGCCCCCAGTTTCCGAAGAAGATGATTTGCATGAACCCTTAGATAATGGCGGTCTCGCACCCTTGCCCGAAACGCCAACCTTAGAGCTTAAGCCTCTTCCTTCACACCTCAAGTATGTTTTTATTGGAGTAGATGACACTAAACCTGTGATAATTTCTGCTACTCTAACTAAAGAAAAAGAATTAAGATTGATAGAAGTCTTAAAAGTGAATACTGCATCTATTGGGTGGAGCATAAGTGACATTAAGGGGATTAGCCCAACTCGTTGCATGCATAAAATCTCTCTTGAAGAAGATTCAAAACCAGTTAGGCAACCCCAGAGACGCCTTAACCCAGCAATGCAAGAAGTTGTCAAGATAGAATTAATTAAGTTACTCGATGCTAACATGATCTACCCCGTCCCCGATAGCAAGTGGGTTAGCCCTGTGCATGTTATTCCTAAGAAGTCTGGCATAACTGTTGAGGAAAACGAAAAGGGTGAGTTAGTTCCTGTTAGGAAAACCACATGGTGGTGTGTGTGCATAGATTATAGAAGACTTAATGATGCCACAAAGAAAGACCAATTTCCACTTCCTTTTATTGATGATATGCTTAACCGTCTTGCGGGGCAAGAGTATTATTGTTTTTTGGATGGATTGTCTGGTTTTTACCAGGTACCCATAGCTCCGGAGGATCAAAACAAAACCACTTTCACTTGCCCCTTTGGCACATTTGCTTACAGGAGAATGCCTTTTGGTTTGTGCAATGCACCTACTACCTTTCAACGATGCATGCTTTCTGTGTTTTCTTATATGGTCACTGATTTTGTTGAAGTTTTCATGGATGATTTCTCTGTTTTTGGTGAATCTTTTGATGATTGTCTTGCTAAAATTGATTGTGTGCTTAAACGTTGTATTGAGTGCAATTTAACCTTGAGTTGGGAGAAGAGTCATTACATGGTTAAGGAAGGGATTGTGCTTGGCCATATTGTTTCCAAAAGGGGCATTGAGGTAGATAAATCCAAAATCGAGGTCATCGAAAAGCTACCCCCCCCCCCCNNNNCTTGCGTTCGTGAATTACAATCTTTTCTTGGGCATGTAGGTTTTCATAGAAGATACATTGCAGACTTTTCCTTAATTGAAAAACCTCTGAATAGCTTGCTTGCTAAAGATGTGCCTTTCGACATTACTTCTGAATGTTTGAAAGCTTTCAACGTACTCAAAGAGAAACTTATGACTGCTCCTATTTACATTCCTCCTAACTGGGACTTGCCTTTTGAAATTATGTGTGATGCTTCTGATGTAGCAGTAGGGGCTGCCCTTTGCCACAAGATTGATAAGAGTTTTCGTGTGATTTACTATGCTAGCAAGACATTAGATGTCCACCAATTGAATTACACCACTACTGAAAAAGAATTTTTGGCTGTCGTGTTTGCACTCACTAAGTGGCGTTCTTATCTTGTTGGAAATTCTCTAATTGTTCACACTGACCATGAAGTTCTTCGCCATTTAATGGCCAAGCAAGAATCAAAAGCCCGACTCATTCGATGGTGCTTACTACTTCAAGAGTTTGATCTAACCATTGTTGACAAGTGTGGAAAAGAAAACCTTGTCGCGGATCATCTCTCTCGACTCCCCAATCTTCCCATCGATAATCTCCACATTAGTGATGATTTACCTGATGAATACTTAATGAGCATGAACGTTGAACCTTGGTATGCTGACATTGTTAACTATCTTGCCTCTGGCACCTATCCTACTTTGGACAAGAAGAGCAGATGCTATGTGTGGGATGACCCATATCGTTTTCGAGAAGGGAACGATGGCCTCCTGCGCCGATGCATTCATGAAGATGAACAGCGCAACATCCTACGCTTTTTACATGAACTCCAATGTGGAGGGCACTACAGTGGGATAAAAACAGCTAGGAAAGTTCTACAAGCAGTATTCTATTGGCCTTCACTCTTTCACGATGCGAAACTCTTTGCCCAAACTTGTGACCCATGCCAGCGCTGCGGTAACATTAATAAACGCAATGAGATGCCACCGCAAGGTAACTTGGTAGTTGAACCTTTTGATGTTTGGGGCATTGATTTTATGGGACCCTTCCCTGTGAGTAATGGTTATGAATACATTTTGGTTGCTATTGATTATGTCACTAAATGGGTGGAAGCAATTCCAACTCGAACTAACGATGCACATGTAGTACTTCGATTTTTGCAAGATTACATCTTCTGCAGGTTTGGGACACCGCGCGCCGTCATTAGTGATGGAGGAAGCCACTTTGTCAACCGTAGTTTCGCTAGCCTCATGAAGCGGTACCATGTGAATCACAGAGTAGCTACTCCATATCACCCTCAAACGTCTGGCCAGGTAGAGGTGAGCAACCGTCAAATCAAGGAGATCCTCGAGAGGGTAGTCAAACCCAATAGGAAGGACTGGGCATCAAAGCTTTCTGATGCTCTTTGGGCGTATAGCACGTGTACAATATTGTTATTGGGACCACTCCATATCGCCTAGTGTATGGCAAGGCATGTCATCTCCCGGTTGAACTAGAGCATCGCGGGTCGTGGGCAATCAAGAGACTCAACATGGATTTAAATGCTGCAGGATAAGAGTGTATGCTCAATATCGCTGAGCTTGATGAACTTCGCCTCACTGCCTTTGAAAATGCCAAGTTATACAAAGAGAAGACCAAGAAATATGATGATAGTGGAATCATTCATAAAGAGCTTGTACCAGGTTCCTTGGCCTTAGTTTTCAACTCCAGACTGAAACTCTTTCCCGGGAAACTCAAGACACGTTGGGATGGCCCCTACACCATCGTCCAAGTTGCACCCCATGGCGCTGTTGAACTCTTGGATGAGACTTCGGGCAACACCTTCAAGGTTAATGGACAACGTGTGAAACCATCACTACAAAAACTGTCCTGTATTGTGACGAATTGTTTCTGGAACAGCTGAAATTCATTGTGACAAGTCTTAAGTTTGTCACGATTGTTGTCATGATTTGTGACCAAAGTCTAATTTGTCAATTTTGAGTACCATATTGTGACCAATATGAGGTCTATCACGAAAGGTGGCATATTGTGACGAAATATATGTGCCACTTTAGGTGTTGGTCAACCAAAAACTTAATTGTGACAAAGTCACATATTCATCACTATTCTATTGCATTTGTGAGGAAAGTTGTGCGTCACGTTTTCCTTTGGGCTGCCCAAATTTTCAATGAACTTATTTGTGACGACGTACATCTAATCATCACAAAACATGCACAAATGTGATGAAATGGTATTGTCATGTTAGATATTCGCCGAGAAGATTTTCAGAAGTTGAAAAATTCACCTATTTGTGACAACAAAAGCATTTCATCACAAACAATAACACTCATCGGCCGTTCAAAATGTAGAATTATCTGTGACGACCAAATATATCATTACAATAAATATTTTTCGGCACCTTAGTTGTGACGACCTCATAAATTGTCACAATTGATTAAATCTTTCTTATTAATATTGATTTAAATAATATTCACCGGCCGGTGAAAATATAGACTT
>JAQRGC011988878.1:0-13341 GCA_028659135.1 Plantago lanceolata
GATGAAGATGAGAATGAAGAAGAAATTGTTGAAGATGGTGGCAAAGTAGAAGAGAAGGAACAAAGTGCTGAAAAAGAAGTTTTAACTAGTTACTGTATTTTGGAATTTGTATTCAACTATGAAGTTTTTAGTGTTGTGAAAAAGAAAAAAAACTCTATTCCACATGTCAGACCCAAATCACTATTAATGGGCCTAACCAACATCCACTTTTGAACCTTAGATGGTTATTATAAACTTTTTTGGGGTATTAAGGCGTGTTATGGATAATTCGTCCACGACGCCATGTTCGTGGTCCTTATACGCCTGTCTTGACTCCTTCCATGAGTAACCATCACAATTAATGGACCTGACCCATGCCTTCTTTTGGACCCTGGAAGCGTAATATATACATTTTGGAGCTCTTATGCGTGTTTTTTTTTAAAAAAAAAAAAAAACCGTTTGGATAATTTCTTCCATGGCACCCATGTCCGTGGCTCCCTTATAGATCATTTTGGATTCGTTCCATGTGTTACCAGAGATTTTCGGGATTAATCTGATGTCCTTAACTTTTATCACGTCCGACCCTAAGGCCTTCATGAATGTAAGACTTGCCTTGAGTCTCTGGCTATCTTTACTTACTTATAAGAGTTTGGTATACGTCATAGGAACTTAGGAGACAAGCGTTGACTATGATGTTAGATCATAAAAAATCTGGACTTGCGTCCAAATCAATACTATCTCCAGACCTTCACTTAATCTCAAGTAGCTATTTTACCATTTAGAAGATGGTTACTTTATGCCCCACTTACAATTTACATACTACTTTAATTTCTTCATCTCCCATGGGCCAAACACCAATTTTATACTTTGGCTCAAGTTGTAAGGGACTTAAGTTTATTTAAGTAAGGTCTAGAGTTCGAGTTTTATTAATGTAAAAACGTCGCTAAATGAACCGCCCCCTAAAAAAGCGTCCGACAGTGTTCGACTGGATTAGTTGTCGATGCGGATACCAATAGAAATAAAAAAAAGAACACTGATTTTATTAAAATTAATGTTTTTTAGTCCTTAGTATTAGTAATGTTATATTTCGGCATACGGTAAAACTATACGGTAAAACTATGTGCTATGTGGTGACATAGGTTATCACCATTCACCACTACTTAAAAAAACACGAACACCAAATCATTCGAGCAGTCTCTATTTTCTTCTCCGATCAATCGAAATCCCCAATTTCAATTTTCACAATCCAATCAACCTAAACCCTAAACCATAAGGTTCTCGATCACTGTTGAACTGCAATTCCGTTTCTTCTTCAAAGGTACGCCGATTTTCACAATCCAATCGTTTTGTGTTGCAGGAAGAGTATTTGTATTGGTAGGCAATTTGTATATTGTAATCCATTCGATTTGAATGTCGTAACACTTGTGAAGGTGGAATTACATTCTATTGTCTTGTCTCCAATCTGATTTTGGTTTCAGCCTCTAGCTTTTTTCTTGATGTATGCGTTTTCATATTTTATTTAATATAGTTACTTCAATTCACTGCTCCGAGTTTCGAATGATACACTGGTTGATTCCTGCCGGGACTTCTTATCATTAGCTTTTTGTTAGTTATATATGTTTATAAGGATACTTTAGAAGTGAGTGTTTGGTGTAATTGTTTCTTAGATATAAGTGTTGGGCTGGAAAACACGAACGAATAATAAAACCCATTATAGTTTAAGATGTATGCGCTTAATTATTTACAATTTTACATGGAACAAGAAGTTGCCAAGTTTGTTTTGAAAAACTAGAATGGATATTTTCAAGGTGATTGATGAAAAGCAAAATCTAATCATGTTGGAAGGAGGAGGGAGTACAACTTCATTTTCTTAATCAATGAACTAACATCAAAATCATTATCTCTTCCTGTGTGAGTTATGAACTCATTGATTTGGCGTATTGCCTGATGATACTTGTCCAAAGGACATGCTCAATAACAATTCTGTCACCTAAGAAGTTTGAATTTTGAAATGCTCAAGAACAAGTATGTGCAAAGTAACATGCTTAAATGCCTTTCTGTTTTTGAAGCTTTCACATAATTGACTTTGGCAGATAATTGAAAAAGGTTTTTTCTGGATAGTTTTGAGAGAAGATGCCTTATTTTATAATTCCCACATTGTTTTCCTCCTTTTCCCTTTTCTATTATTGGTTTCCCAATGCTAATTGTAGTACTGAACTAGTTTCTATAGGATCTATAAAACTGAACCCGCTTCTTGGTTTGATTTTTCTGGCTAGACATACCTCTGATTATTAGGTGAGGATGAAAAGTACTCCCTCCGTTACATTAAGTACTTCCTAGGTGACTTTTTTCCAATGAATTTTGACCACAGATTACTCCTAAATTGCACCACATAAAGATATAATAAAAGTATATGTTGAAAGTAAATAAAGTATGCTTTTCTAGCGTAATTTTGGATAAACTTAGGATCGAAGTTTGTAAAACAAGTAGACTATGAAGTTTTTAATGGAAAAGAGAGAGTAATATTTTCTTCATAGCATTACCTTAGGTGTATGAACCCAAGCCTTCTACTTCTAATTTAGATGCATTACCAAGGTACATCTACTACCTTGTGGCTGAAAGAGTAAATGTTGACATTTTGATTGATGGAGGTCATTTTACCTCATCACATCAAATAATCTTATTTTGATGATTACCACCTGAACTCCTTGTTTATACATTAAGAGAGTCTGCAGAGATGTCTTTGGAAGATGTTTGATTTCAAGAAGGCCAATTAGGGTTGGAAGCCGATTGATGACATTTATTTCTGAGTTCATGATGGCATAACTCATCTTTGTCAATGAATTACAGGGAAGATTTGATTCATCTTGCTTCTGCAACCCCTGAACGATTACCAAAGGATTTGCAGGAAAAGTTTTGCTTTTGGGACCAATGGATCACGGCCGCTATGGTGTTCATCAAGGATGGGATAATAACAGCGTAATTGTGGTTTTCTTTTAATCACATATGTGGGATGATATAAGAGAAATTAGGCTCATATCAATATCCGTTTTTTCTGGCATCTCATCCTTAAAGAACATGAGAGAAGCCATGGGACAGTGAGGATGTGGAATCATTTGCCTACGTTTACCATGATTACTGCTTTCTGACATTAGCTTATTCTCTTGAATCCACAGGCTTTGGAGGGGTATGGAGCAGTTCATGATTCAAACTTCCGGTGAGTAGTGAGCTAATCAACCAAGAGGGTGATTTGTTACATGTAGTTTAACCACAGAGTCGGAAGCATGTGGTGCTATTGTGAGCACAAGTGCTTTTAAATTGGTTTCTGCAGAAATGACGGCGAGGAACAACACATTTTTTACTATTTCTGTGTTGCTACTGTTCTAAGACATCATAGGCATATCACATATCTGTATTCTGTACTTGTTTTTGCTTTCTTCTATCAGTCCTGGCCTCACATTGTTTTGCCAGGTCTGGAGGATCTTTTGATGATAGGAGGTTTGCGGATGAAAGGTTCCCAAGGGACAACACCTATCCACGGGGCGCCTTTCATCGTGATATGTTGGACACAGATAAATATCCCCCACCGCCTTCAGCAACTAGCATGTGGCCTGAAGCAAGGAGGAGAAGTTATGAAGAAGACTATTCTTTCGAGAGGGATTACAGACGTCATGAGAAGTCGTATGTTTTAATTATATTGTACAGTCCTGTGTGTGTTTTATTTATTTCCCGAGTCCGAGACATTCTAGTATTCTGGACTTTAGTGAACCCAAAACAATTATTGTAGTGACAGCTATCCTGAATGTGAATTTTTCAGACCTGGTAGATATGGAGGGCGTGAACGTGAAGGTTATGGGTATGATGATTATGACTACAGATCTCATTCTTCTCACCAGAGCAGGGAGCATAGCAGGGAGAAGGATTATGATTATGGAAGACAGAGTTATGATTCTGATTATGAACGCGGCAGCAGGAGAGATGGTAACTGGAGAAGACGTGGATCTCGAGACCGGGAATGGGACAAGAAAGGACTGAGTCGGGAAAGAGATGAAGGTTTATTTCGAAGGCATGAGCGTTCCCGTTCTCATTCTCGGGGTCATGATGATTATTCAAGGTCCAGGTCCCCTCGAGGTCGAAGTCATGGTCGGAGTTACAGAGAGGACAGCTATGATGAGAGTCGGTATGACAGGAATGATAGGCGACGAGATCGTGACGACAGACAACTGCATGACCATCACTCTGTTGTATGCTCCATTTAGTTGGTTTAGATCTCCTTTTGGTCTTTCCGCTTTGCTGGAGGCTCCCTCTTAAGTGTTTCTTGCTCTACTTGATCAATGAATTGAGCTCTTATAATTTCTTTTGGTAGGCTCCCTCGGCTACTGTTGTTGTAAAGGGCCTTTCAGCAAACACCACTGAAGAATATTTATATCAAATCCTTGTAACGTCATTCAATCTTTCTTTAATTTCCTGTAAAATTACTCTCAACTATGTGAAGCACATTTTATCCTAACGGGGCACTCTCTCTTGGCACAGGCTGAATGGGGACCACTTCGCCATGTTCGCGTGATTAAAGAGCGAAGTTCTGGCATTTCTCGTGGATTTGCTTTTATTGATTTTCCTACAGTGGTATGGCACTGGCATTTTCCTCAGTTCTTCATGCGTTGTTCAGTTAACAATTGCTTAAAAGGAGTTCATTACTATAAAAACCAGGTCGCTGCGCAAGCAATGATGGATAGGCTTGCGGATGAAGGTCTTCTTGTGGATGGTAGGAAGATCTTCTTTGAGTACAGGTAAATCTACTTCGTTTAGTTTTGATCTTTGATAAAGTCAAACAATCAACTTGTAGTCTTTCAGTTGTAAACTTGAAATGGAGTGGACAAATACCACTGGCTTCTTTGATATGTCAAACTCTTTATTTTTACAAAATCTAAGTCTAGGTTGTTTCTCAACCTGGAGAAGCAAGAATTGTAAACCAACTTAGAAGGAACATAACAAATTCAAGTGATACTCGTACCTGTCTGAAGTTCATCATCAGAAGAATCTGTGCATATAGAAACATGCTATAGATCATAGTGATCATTCTTGGATAGGACCCAATAATAGGATATCAGGATAGCGGATTGCGGCATTGCTGCGATTCTAAATATTGTATGTGCTGTTACGCTTAGTAATGTGCATAATACATGGGAGTCATAAGGTGGTGCAGTGGTATAAAGGTAGAGTTGGGAAGCATGATGTGCAGGGTTCAAGTCTCGGTGGAGACAAAAAGTGGTGATATAGGTGTAAATGGAGTTATAAGGTGGTTTAGGTATACTTGTAGTTGTAATAAAAATTTTGCCGTTTAAAAAAAAGGCGCATAATACATAAAAGCCAAGGAAATTACTTTAGATTTAAGTCATAATCACAAAGCATAAGAAGATGTCTACTACTGAGGCAAAATCATGAAAATAAGAGCAATTTGTAAGCGTACCTGAATAGGATGGGATAGGAACAGTGGGCGGATAGGGCTGGGTGAAACTTGAAAGCAGGGGCCACTGTGTGTGTTAATGAAAGAAAGAAAACATGATTCACTTACTTTGCTAGGTTTGGTAAAGGCAAAAATGGGAATTCAATTAAAGAAACAGTAGCCATGGGGCTTCAACTGCTACCTTCAATCTCAACGCTTGCAGTGCTTATAGCAGTTCATGTTCTGTCCGCTCCCGCTGCTATGTCTGCAATTCATAAATCTGCGTGATTAGAACATTCTCTGTACGCCAAGTTTCTTATTTCACACGTACAAGATGCCTCCATTTGAAAGATGTGGCAAACATGTTTCAAGTGATAGTATAGTTTAGGGTATATTACAGCTGGAATTAAATGGTAACAAACCAAGGTGTTTGTGCTTGGAGGCCTCTTATTATTCACGACTTCCTGTATACACAACCTTCTCCTTTCCTCTTGAATTCGGCAAATCTTATATCTATTTGGTCCATTTAGAATGAAAGATTTGTCTTCTGTTTCGTTGACATGGAACCTACATCAAACCTCAGTTGGAATTGTGTTTATTGTTGACATCAAATTATCAGTTAGCTTTGGAATCTTAGCCTTTTGCCTTAAGCTGGTTGCTTGGTTCAGCTTTTATTCTCATCATCTGACTATATATAATCCTTGATCAATCAGTACGTATGACTAATTAAACTCTACTGAAAGATACACAATCGGAGTTAGGTGGACGGGCAGGGATCTAGGATATTCGTATAAAATGATTGCCACCAATGTTTTCCTTACAAATTAATTGGATCTTGTAAAAGCCATACATATATTCCATAAAACATTCAGCCCCTTTAGTCACTGGTACCTTGTTTGCATTCTTGGTTCATGTTCAGTAATTTGAAGTTGTTCCTTTTGATTTAATTCTAATGTCTATTGTGCGGCTTTTGATTAATAATATAGTTGTAGGCAGAAACTGGTATGCCTAATCTGGATTTGTGTCGGGAACTCATTTTGATCTAAAATGATACCCGCCATTATCTCCCCAGTTATTAAAAGCCTTCCTCTTTTGTCATGTTCAAACTTCAAACCTACTTTTATTTTTGTTTCCTCAATAACTGTCCTTGTAACTTTGACTTCCGTTGCAGTAGTAAGCCAACTGGGGGACCTAGTGGAATGGATAATACAATAAGATCAGGTCCTGGTAATTATAGAGGAACTGTAGTGCCATCAGATTGGATGTGCATCATATGTGGCTGTGTAAATTTCGCCAGACGAACATCTTGTTTTCAGGTTTAACTCAACTTCTCTCTTCATTTAATGGAATATGTGCACTTTTCAGCAAATATGTGAATAAGTTTTGCATAATTTAGTAGCTGGATATACTAAGCTGTGAAGCGGATCTGCCTATTCTGAAAAGGAGATGTTTGGGCACTAAATAAGTGTATGCTGTACTATCTCATTATACTGTAAAACGTGGGTGCAAATTTTAAAATGAATCAGGAAAACTTTCATAGGAGTCTGATTCAACTCTTCAGTATGGAAACCATGATAAAATTTAAAGGAGCAATGAGTTTTCCCATGTGACGATTTTGATAGTTTATAGGTATAAACATTTTCTACTTATGTGTATAACTTGTGTTGGAATCCTTTTACCTGTTCAATCAGTGTAATGAGCCTAGAGGTGAAGATGCTCCCCCAGCCGATATGGCATCAACAAATCCTGTTTCTATGGGCAAAAGGGGAGATGCAGGTTGGTTTAACATAGCACTAATTCTCTCTTCTGCCAAGGATATCATTGTAAAATTTTTAATGTTACGTTTTCTTTCAGGTCCTACCCATGTGCTTGTTGTTCGTGGATTGGATGAGAATGCTGATGAGGAGATGCTTCGTTATGAGTTTTCTAAGCACGCTCCTATTAAGGTGCTATATTTGAAATCATCCTTTCCTTTTTAGTTTTCTCAATTGCCTGCTAATCGTTATTCAAATCTCTGCAGGACCTCCGACTCGTGAGAGACAAGTTTACTCATGTTTCAAGAGGATTTGCTTTTGTTCACTTTCATTCGGTAAGTTGTCTTTGCATGACTAGGAATCTGATTGGAGAAAAGAAGTTCAACAATCAAATGTTGTTTATTCTGGCTCAGTCAGAGGCTAAAACTTTGTGGTTTTCATTCAAATGGACGCATGTACAAATGGGAAAATAGAAAATTTGCACTGGGGGTAACTAATAAAAAATATCAAGAAATTCTGATCTACCATTCAGTTCTGATAACAATTTCAAATGGTCTTGGATTGACAAAATTCTGAGAGTCAGTTTCTGTATTTATCGGGAATTGTCTATCAGTCATATTGGATAGTATTTACATTTATCGTTATTAGGATGCATATATTTTATGTGGTGTGATCTGATCTTTAGGTTGGAGATGCTACCAAAGCACTTGAAGTGACAAATGGTACTACATTGGAGAAAAACGGACAGATCCTTCGAGTTGCCTATGCCAAAAGTATAATTGGACCTGGATCAGCAGCCTCAGGTGCTTCACAGTCGAGCAGTATTGCTGCTGCTGCAATTGAAGCAGCAACATTTGCGCAGCAGGTTTGCTTTCTAGCATTTCCTCTAATTCTTGAAATACCTGGTTTATGTGTTGGCATTAATTTGAAATACTAATTCTTAAAAGAGACAAATTTATGTAAAGACCATAAAAAGACCAACACAAAATAATTAATGATTCATTTAGGATCATTTTATTACCTACGCGTGTTGTGGGTTTGTGTTGGTCTTTTTTTGGTCTTTTCAATAGTTGGTCCCTTAAGAGATGGACTCAATTTGAAAAGAGTTGATACTCAAAACTTGAATGATAGTGGAACTCCATTATCCATGTGTGCTTATATGGTTCTATTCGTAACTTAAGAGTAGTGTTATCTCTTCAATATATGCACATAGACTCCTATTGCTGTTAGCCTGTTATTGTATATTTTATTCTATCAATATATGCACATTGTTTAATATTTGACTCAACTGCTGCTGAACAGTTGAATATTGTTAGTAGGCTCCCAGTCAGTTTCCGCTGTATGTTAATAGTATCAAAAACATAAATTTCGAGTGCCATTGTTTTCAGTTTTCCTCATCCTATCTAAAGACATAAATGTTGTCTGAGAGATGATTGATTGTTGCCAAACATGTCTTATAAATGGCATTAATGACCACACCACAGTTTACATACAGCGTATTGTTGGTGATGTGGTAGAGTTGTTCAAAACTTAGAAACAGTTTTAATTACTTCCAGCAGTACATACAGCGTATTGTTGGTGATGTGGTAGAGTGTTGTTCAAAACTTAGAAACAGTTGTAATTACCTCCACCAGTACATACAGCGTATTGTTGGTGATGTGGTAGAGTGTCGTTCAAAACTTAGAAACGGTTGTAATCTTCTTTCTTCTTCCCCCCCCCTCCCCCCCTTGTTGTAGTAGTAGTATAAAAGCGGAAGTTTTCTTAGATGACACTGTCAAATTTTAGCTCCATGGATTTTCATGAACTATAAGAAAGAGCCAGTGTGAAAACTGCAGGTTATAATCATTTGATATTCTCATGCATGGTATTACACAATACGTAGATTTAGTGTTTTGGCGGTCAACAATCCTTGATTTATCCGACACAATTTCTCAGATTTGTGTGCCTCTGTTGGTGTCTTGCCAACGCAACGTAGTTGATATGTTATTGTTCTTTGTTTCATTTAGTATGACGCTGTTGGCTGGGCACCAAAAGAATATAATCCAGAGGATAAGCACTCGGTTGGTGGTCAGGAACAGAGTGTTCAAGTAGCTTGTCAGAAGGATTCTGGTGCTCCTCAATCTGGTTTTGTGTGGGATGAAGCCTCTGGTTATTATTACGATGCGGCTTCTGGGTTCTACTATGATGGAAACACAGGTATGCAGATTTTTTATTTCTTTCATCATGGTTAGTTTTATTTTCTTTTGGAAAATTAAACCCTGTCCAAACACACCTTGCTCCCATGGAGAACATCAACAGAATTTGAACTCCGCCCACAAATCCAAGTTCTTTAACACCTAGGTGTCCCATTTTGACATGAATGGTTTAAAATATAACCGAAACGGAACGAAAAGTACTGAGACGTCTCGGTTTTTCAGTTCATCGAGATGAAACCAACAAGGAATTCAAAATTTTGTTAAATATGTTGAAAGTTTTTTAGGCTTTGTAGGTTTTCATTATTTTTTTCAAAATACAACGGAGCATTCGATAAATTTTCAGAAAATATTGAAGCCAGTCTTATTTTTTGTTTTATGAATGGGAAACATATCTCAAGACGAAATTTCCGTCCATGCGGACATGCATGGTAATAATCTGCAATGGATCCTCAAATTGTTGAACTCGTCCTTTGCCAACTAATACCTTGGTTCATTGGAAATTGTAGTCCGTCATAAGCTACTTATTTCAGAAACTGAGGTGCATAAATGTTTGATCTTTTGCACAAGGACATGCTATTGGATTTTAAATGACTGTTCTGTATCAATGGGCTATGGGGATAGAGAATCCTAAAATTATGTTATTTGTTATTGGTAATGTATTCCACGTACATATGGTACACCAGGCTTTCGTGTCTCGATGACCAATAAGAGTTCCTGAGCTAACATCTATCTATACTACTTATAAAAAGATATGAGTTTGTGACACCAAACTTTTAGTTTTCCAATTTTACCCCTATATTAAACCACAAATTCAGTAATCTACAAACAATGAAACAACATCTTACTTCACGAAGTGACACACGCATATTGAACGGACTTCATCTTTTTGAAACAGACTCTTCTATTTAAACCGACTCTTCATTTAGTAGAGTTAATAAAAAATTTCTTATATAAAATTTCACGAATGACAATGGTTACCGCGTGCCAATGATACTTGTAAAGGAAATAGGAATTAGTGGCATGATATGTGTTATCTTCACTCAATGTATGACATTTCGGGGTCCTTTCTACCTCTAAACTATAGACTGAAGATGGAAATTTATGTTTTTCTGTAAAAACAGGCTTATATTATGATGGCAACAGTGGTCTCTGGTACTCTTTTGATCAACAAACTCAGCAGTATATCCCCTGCACCGATGACAAGACAGCAGAAAAACAAAGTGAAACAGCTAAGCCATCTAATGGCTCCAATAATAAAAAGGTTGTTATATCTGCAAAAGCTGCTACGATACCGATTAATGACAAAACTGCATCATTACCAGATGCTGTCCAGGCTGCTGCAGCTGCAGCAATAGCTGCTGAGAAGAAAGAAAAGGAAAAGCTCAAAGAAATCAAACTTGCCTCCAAAAGTAGCATTTTGGCCAATAAAAAGAAGATGAATAATGTCCTGACTATGTGGAAGCAAAGAAGTCATGAAGGACAAGCACCACGTGTGGCTCTTGATGACACCAAGTCTGAAGAGAGATCTAATTCATCATCATCCATGAAGAGCAAGTTAAACAATGAAACAGTGACAAAAGAAAATACTATGGTTTCTTCAGGATATACTGCAAGTGCTCAAAATCAGTCAGCTGGTTCATCTCATGACAAGGCAAGGCCTGTTGTGTCCAGTTATGGGGGAACTTTCAAAGGAGTAATCAGGAGTTCTGGCATGGGAGTGGTAAAATCAGATACTTTTCATGCGGCACCTGTGGAAACTGCCCCCAATTCGTCATTCAGTACGTCAGTGCCATTCACAGATTCATCCACAGCTGCAACACCATTTAGAACAGAATCATCTGCGTTAGGTTCCTATGCCCCAGCTGTTGCTACCGGAAGCGGTAAAAGAAGGTTCTCTGAGATGCCTTCTCTTCCTGTATCAAATAAAGAATCTTCTCAAACAACCTATAGGGATCGTGCTGCCGAGCGGAGAACCTTGTATGGCTCATCATCAGCCTTCGGTGATGACATATCAAATGCTGGAACTGCGGATTCAAGTAAGTGCACTTGATTTTGGGTTATATCTCAATCTTTCAATTACGTACACCAAAATGTCGATACTTTTCTCTAGCTTTCCCTTGTGGCTGTATGGATGTGGTCACCTATGGTACTGCTGTTATGTGCGTAAAATATGATGGTCGATTGTTATTACTATTTCTTGAAATTCTATATTGACTTGTGGGAAAATTTATGTTGTTACTGGACATAAAGATCGAGAAACAAATTCTAGAAGGGGTGTAGTGGATTCCATGCCTTTTCCTCCCGGTGTGGGAGGTGGAAGAAGTGGCGGGGATATGAATGTTGAAAGCTATGAGGTGATCACAGCTGACAGGGCACTTGATGAGAGCAATGTGGGCAACCGGATGCTTCGGAACATGGGCTGGCATGAAGGCTCGGTACCATTCTAATCCTGCTCTTGCATATGTTTTATGTAGTCGCAACCCCTCCCACCCATCAAAAAAGAAGAGAAAAGAAAAGAAAAAGAAGCACGAGAAAATCATGCTGATACCCATAAAATTGTCCATATTTTTCGCATATCTATTATCATTGAGGATGTATTAGTTTTACTTCTAAGCTTTCAGGGCAACAAGTAATCCCCAGAAGTTTAGTTGGAAGAGATAGGAAAACCTACATGTGTCCCTCTGAAGCTTTTTTTATTTTGCTTAATTGCGCTTTAACTTACTGTTAGAGGTAGACTCACTATGGCCATATTCAGCAACATATTCTCCTGTTGTGATTCCTCGATGAGTCCGGTAGTGTTAATCCGTGACAGTTTGTCTTTGTTTTTTGGAGCATCTTCTGAGTATCAAACACCGTCTGTTCGGCTATCCCCATATAAGGGTGGCATTATGTAATAATCTAATATTGCATGGTGCGGTTTGTGTGGTTTTCTCTATGGTCTATGTTCAGGGACTTGGGAGAGATGGGAGTGGAATGGTAGAGCCAGTGCAAGCGCAGGCCTCAGAAACAAGAGCTGGGCTCGGGAGCCATCAGCCGAGGAGAGTAGACCCTGCCCTTGAGGTCCAGGCTGGAGATAGCTACAGAGATGTTATTCACAAGAAGGCAATTGCCCGGTTTCGAGAGATGTCATGAGGTGAGCCATTAAAGAGAGAATTTATTAAGCTTTGAGATTGTGGTACCACCAGTACCACTTTTGAGCAGTGTAAAGTGGGCTTCTGTGTTATAATAGTCTCTGATAATTATGTTCTTTCTTTATTTTTCTCTCCTTTCTACAAACAAGTCCTATTTATTCTTTTTCCAGAGTGAAACTGTGGAACAGATCAACAGAAGTAGCTTAATTGTTGTCAAAGGAAACAAGGCTTTATGTTTATGTAACCAGCTTTTCAACTCAATAGTACGCCTATATCTTGTTTTTATCTGTATCTGTTATGATCTGAAATTAGAATGTATTGCTAATCTCTTTCAAATCTAATCAATAATTTTGTTTTTGATCAACGTTTTACTGTCTTCAACTCCATCAGCTGGCTTGCTACAAGTTCTGCTATGAACCTTGTTATAGTGTTAGATTAGTTGTGTTATTAATCACAAGCGACAAAGTGTTGGCCTTGTTTAATTATCAAGGTGATAGAGATGTGGAAAAGTATTTGTAACTCTAATCTTGGAGTAGGAACCATGGTCTCTCTCTTTTAGGATATATAGAAGATGTATGTTTGTTAAAATTTACTAATTCTAAAAAAAGACCACCTTATAGAGAGACCAAAAATAGACCAAAAGAAAATTTAAAACACTCCACATATCAAAATTCGTGGGTCGACCCGTGAGTTTTGAGAGAAAAAAAAAGAAAAACAGAAACACTCAGTGTTTGTCTGCGTGCTAGTGTAACCGTGAGATTTAACTTGTTTTGATGTTCAATGTTTTACAATAAAAAGATCAATGTTTACTAATACGAGGATCAATGTTTATCTGC
>JAQRGC011989208.1:0-13326 GCA_028659135.1 Plantago lanceolata
GTTTCATTAAAAAAAAAAAAAAAAAAACAAATCAATATAAGGGTGACATAGCACTTTAATCTTTTTTAAATGTACATTACAATTTAATCAAATCTAATTTATTCTCATATATCCCTTTATATCTTCAGTCTTCTCTCTCCTCTTATTCTCAGTTTGATCGACATTTATTCTCTTCCGGCGAATCGATCAATCTCTTCTTATGATCGATATCAATTCTTCCGAATCGATCAATTCATTCATCTTTCTGCATCAATCGATAAACAAACATAGGTATACATACGTCTCGGCAATAATAACGCCCCAACCTTCATCAAAGGCACACTTAGGGCATTGATTGTGACTGGGAATTTTGAAACCAATGAAAAACAGAAATCAACTCGGGTCTGAAACTAATGAAATTTATGAACCCAACTCAGGTATTAAATCAATGTTGAAAAACTGAAACCAGACCGTGTTTTAAAACCAACTCAACTATAAAACCAATGAAAAACTGAAACTAAATCGTCCATTGAAGGTGACGTGCAGGAACATGAGACAAGATTAGTTCAACGAAGGTGGAATTGGTGTAAGAACGAAGTTGTATTATGCTATCAAAGACCTCAAATTCGTATGTGGAAGATTTCAAAATCGTGATGAATCACCGCAATGAGGCTTGAAAATGATAGGGGACATATATACAAACTCGTTGGCTTTATAATTACGTAAAACAGTGGAGAAACGAAGCCGCGGTGACATTTGAAAGTTCACCAATAGTGATATACTATTAAAAGAAAAGTTGAATAAGAAGAGGAGCACACAACTGTCAACCAAGTTTTAGTGCAAAAATTTCAGTTGTATTCTGATTAACATTCTCTAAAAAGGTGGCACTTGCTCTAATGAAGGTTCCATTCCAGCTCCTCAAAATACATCATGCTCCAACCCAATTTTTATCATTTAACACTGATCCATCAATGTTAAAAGTTAGAAATGGCTCAGGGGTGGAATCCAAGTGATATTCTGAGGTCTGATAGAGACCTGATTTCTTCCAACTGAATAAAAAAAAATTCCATTTGAAATAAAAATTTGAAAGTTCAAGCCAGAACCATAGTGGTAGAACTTATTTTTTTTCTTCTATAAACGATGTCATTCCTTATTTTCCAAACCAACCATCAGAAGAAAATAATATTCAATTGTTTGATAAGAATTTATAAAAATATGACATAAGATTTGTGAGAACAAGTTTAGTTTAAAGCCAACAATAACCATATTTCTAGTTTTGTAAAACATGGACTCTAAATAATAAATGACTGACAGTTTCATCTTCTAGCAGACAAAGAGAGTACACATGTAAATCAATGACATGAATATTATTTAAAAAAGCAATAGTGGGCAATTTGTCATCTATATTCACCCAAACAAATAATCTAAACTTATGTTGAACTTTCAATCTCAATATATATTGTTCCAGAGCCAATGCACAAATGTATGTTCTTCACTTCTAATGAGAACGTTACAAGCAATTTGATAAGTATGAAATATGTCCTACCCGAATTACACTTGAGAACCACGAATCAGGACGAACTAGGGCGATCCAGAGGATAATTCGACATTACTGGCCACTGGAAGGCGAGGGGCACATCGCCCAACTTCACATACCTCGACATGTGGACCTTTACCACAGTATCACTCAGAGAATGCAAGTGAAGGGAATATAACACAGGTCGACATCAAAGAGGCACTACAACAAGGAAGGGATTTACAGACACTGAAAAGTGTCCCGATATGTACCATATTGAGACACTTATATATTTTAAGGCACTTGCATAAGCGTCTCTATAAGGGCCTCCAGGTAAGGTGTCCCAATAGAGTTCGAGACACTTTCTTAAGCGTCTCTATCATGAGATTTTGAGACACATCCATATGTCATGTAAGTGTTTCTTGGGACACATATGAGCGCCCTCATTTGTGTCTCTAAATGAATATAGGGGCACTTATATGCGTTTCATAATTTCTATCCAAAGTATCATCTCATATGACTGCTAATTGACTTTTTACTAGTTCTACCTTTACAAACAATGCAAGATTCAGATTTAAAATAACACATAACAATAACTGCATGATAAGTATCAATAAGAAAGTTTAATAATATTATTTCAATTGTATGTACAAAAGACTTCAATGCAAATTCTACTCTTTATGATAATGTACACCAATATGTATCTTCTATAGAAGTTTGCATTAGTACAAGTACAATTTAATCCGATGGAAAGCTAAGTATACACTACAAGTCTTCTATAGTAACCTTCACTGTATAGTTGGTGAATGGTGAACTTTGTGAGCTTCATAACTTGCAACCTGCATGACAAATGTGATATTTGTAAGTACATTACTCAAAATATCCAAAGGACAGACCTTGTGCGGAATACATTCTCTCAATAGGTGCATGATTAGTAAATCAATAAACATCTTTCACATGTGCTTGCGTTTGAAAGGTGATTCTCCAAAAGTACTAAAATTAAGTTTAAATAATTCTAGCCAAACAAAAACTTATTAGTTGAAATAATTCCAGCAACCTAGAGTAACATATAACACAAATCAATAAATTTTCCAAGTATTTAGAATACTGAAGGTTGTACTTTTATCATGTTCAACACACCCAAGTATACCATAAAGAAAATAATCAGAAGTTTATTTTCAGGTAAACCAAACCTAAATTAGCATTTCACTGAGCATCTCAGCACACTGAAATATTCATCGAGTCCAGGAATATACAATATCCTCGCGTCTAACAAGTATAAAATAATATGGGAGCGTACAATATTTAGAAGAATATGACATTGCGATCAGAAACAGTTTAATTATATTCCAAGAGGATATACAAAATTAATGACACATCTAAAGAGATTCATTACAAAAATTATGAAAACCAAACAGTCACCTTTTACTATAGCAAGAAAGCAGAATGGTCATGATCTCTATCTCCCCACGCATGTCACACGCATTTCAGCAAATAATCTAGCAGCCATGAATCCTTATCCAGCAGTAGCTCACCTGGAACAATATTGTACATGGATCAGCAAGTAAAATCCGAAACTTCTCAGTAAATATCACGACAATGTACAAGAGAAGACAAGTCTTGAATCATCTCTGACAGTTGATCCAGTGGATTGCATGGTACTTACTCTGCTATGGACCAAGCAAGAGGGAACAAAAAAGAGTGAAATAAAGGAACAACTTATAAACAAGAATAATCAATGGAGATGAGTCAAAAAAAGAGTGACAAGCAAAGAAAAAAAGTCGCATAGAGCAGCAGATCAAGAGCGAGAGTACTACAATAGTGAATGAAACTATTGTGAGAAGTTTGTAGAGATTCTTAGTATTGTACCACAATAATAAAAGGAACAGAAAACAACAAAACATGGTTAAGCATGCAAGTGAGCATCAACAACAAGGTTAAATGCTCGATAATTATCAAAAATACTTAGCTAGTTCTAGGCATCTAGCAAAACATAAGGGTTGCTGAAGAACCTATTCCAAGCTAGAGACGGGAGAGTAATTAATCAAATTTTCTACATCCAAATCTCAATATAAAAATCTAGCATTCTGAAATTCGAAACGCGGTATCTGAGTAACCTTTTTTGTCTCCAGAAAAAAAATATCTTTTGTAATAGTGAGTAGATTCCTTACATGGAAGGAACCAATGGGAACATCTGTTTTTCATTAACTTTGCCAGAGGTCAGCATAGAGAAACCTGTATCATGTCCAGGAGATTGAGATCCTGGAAGACCAAGCCTCAGTTTTGTAGCCTTCAAGTTCATATTCTTCTTGCTTTCCTTAGGTATAGTGGAGATAGATGAACTGTCTACAAAGGAGTACTTAGATGACCCCAAATCATTCCGTTCTTTCAAGTCGAACCGTTATGGCCAGTGTGATATAGGTTATGCATACGCTGAAGAAACCATCAAAGGAACATTACAATGGCTCAACCCCAAACCTCCCAACAGTGCACATCAAGTTTAAAACGTATTAAAACCTGCAAAAATCATCGAATTTATAAACAAACGCAGTCACAATCTGGTTCTCATAAAATAAAGAGCAGAGCTGAAATTCAGCTGCACATCCATAGGTTTTGCAAGTGAAAAAATTCTGCTCAAACCTCCAAGTTCAAACAAGTAACAAACACACAAATTCACTTAATATCACTCAGTTTGTCATTAATTATAACAATCACATGAGTGCTTTTATTTTTCACAATTCAGCACTAGTTGGAGAATAAATTTTGAAGGGCATAATAGAATGGAAGATTATTTTAGACTCATACCCAATTTAGACGACATTTCTGATCGGCCCAGACAAAAACTTCTGCCGTTTGAGCGATATGGGATTATGGCAACACTCAGATCGATAGAGAGCTAATGTTGATAGATAACGGCAATTGCAAAAAATTGAAAGTAAAATTAGATCTGGGGAATGGAGGACGAGAGAAAAAGATTCTTGGATTTGCTAGCATACCTTGTTTTTCGAGCCGCCGATCATAGGAGATGTGGTTCTTGCAATTCCCGATTAGAGGAGACAGTAATTACGCTTTGGAGATAAACCAGACGCCATTGGAACCTTAAAGTAGACGAACTCATGTTTGGCTCGGAGTAAGGCAAGAATAGAAGAATTGGGGGTTTTGCAGGCGCTAATGACCTTGGAGGTTTTGTTTCACCAAAACTAATACATAGAGGCTAGAGCTAATAAGTGCCCCAATATGGAAAAATCTGATTATATTTTATCAAGTGCCCAAAATTCTGATATTGGAGACACTTGATGTAAAGTGACCCAAAATAGGTGTCTCAATATCCAACTTTTGTTGTAGTGAGGCCAAAGGATAAGAGCCACAAGGTCTTCTTGGACAGAATGGTTCAGAGGTCGAGCTAGAAACGACCCGATGTCAACATGTACGATACAGCTCAGAGATCGAGTTGGAAAGGATTCGACATCCCCAGTGATGAGTTGGCATCAGAATTCACCTGAACATTCCAGATAGATTCCAAGTCGGAGGGATTTTACCCAATTACCCTCTGACAGCGACAGCTTAAGGCAGTGGCTGTGCCGAAATTACTATAATGCCCTGCAAAAAGTGAAACCCTAGTCCAGGAAGAGATCCAAACTGTACACCTGTCAAACATCCAAGGGCACACCATGTCTATAAAAGGAGCTCGGCCACCAACTAAAGGAGGTAACTGATATTTTCTCTCTGAAGTGAATAGTACTCAAGGTCTATACCAGGACGGTTGAACGACCTCCTATTGAGTTGAAGTCTCAGAGAAATTCCGGCCTGACTATTTAGCAGGCCGGTCTAACACACACAAGCACACACACACCCCTTTATTTTCAGGACCAGGCCTATTGCCCGAGCTGTCCAAAGAGCGAATCTCACTTGCATAGTTCGTGGATCTGAGAGCTGAGCCCTAGATCGAGATCCAAGGGTTGTTAGAGCGCGTACCAAGGGGTTACTAGAAAAATACCACAACATTTCTGGCGCCGTCTGTGGGAACTCTTACAAAAAGGTGTTCCTACCAAGGCACGGTGGTCTAGTCATGGTAGCCGGGAAAAGGGGTGCCAAATCGGCTGTAAACCCCACTTCCTCCAGAAACAGGGACCAGATAGCAGTGAGCAATGCAGCTGCAACTGCAGCTGACACCGTGCAAAACTTAGGAAGAGGGGAAGAAGCACAAAGCCACGGACAGGGGGGAAGCGTGGCTCGAGGTCGAGGGATCGATGGAGCAGAGGCAAGTCTTTCCACCGGAGAAAGAGAGGACGCTAGGCTTCAGTTAGAAAGAAGGAGAGAAGCCCAGGCGAGAAGAGAGGCAGAGATTGCAGAAAGCAGCAGGAGGGAAGAGAGGCCCCAGAATCCAACCAGGCTCGAGGTACTGCAGCCTAGTTTGGCAACCTCAGTAGGAGCGATACCTGCACCACTCCCGATGTCACAGCCAGTCTATCAAGTTCAAAACCCTACGTCAGGGTACCAGCCTTATGTGCTTCCAGGTGGGATGATGATGCACCCGAGTCAGTTCGGATACACCACGGAACAGCTAACGGGATTGATGACGGTGCTCCAGGGAATATGCGGATACCAACTTCCACCACCACCGGTCCAAGCGCTCGGGGTCAACCCCATCCGAGTTTCACAGGTCGAGATGCCAATAGCCGAACCAAGAGCTCGAATGGCCATTCCATCACTGGTGCAACCAAGGGTGACACGTATTCCGTCAGTACATGTCGAACCCGCACACTCTCAAAATCGACCTTCCAGATCGACTAGAGATAGGCTCGGGGACCAGGGAAGGCCAGAAAATGGGGATCTCAGGGAGGTAATCAACAGAAGGGTTGTGAATAACTCACCAACCTTGGAAGGTCAACCTCGACAACTAGAGCAAGAAGTGATACAACGAGTAGAGCAAAGGACTAGAGAAGAACGTCAACCATCTCAAGGTGAGATCAGACGAGCCGAGGAGAGAGCTCGAGAGGGACAAAGTATTCGAAACACGAGGGTCCAAGCAGGTACCCCGGGGAATGGACAGCGTGGTAGAGAAGATCCTCAACACCGTCGAGAACACCAAGACAAGTCGGCTTCACTAGTCATCTATAGGAACAACCCAGAGCCAAGGGGCGAAGCTCGAGCTAACAACCCTACGCGTGAAGTGGCGGAGATGTTAACGAAACAATATGACGAAATGCAAGTGCAAGTGGCCGAGTTGCACCGGAAGGTCACCGAGAAGGAGAAGGTTGTTCCTAAAGTGAAGAATCCGCTATGTGATGCGATAAGGAATGATTCTCGGAGACAAGACGTTGTCATACCAACATTGGAAAAGTATTATGGGGACGACTGCCCGAATGCACATATCTCGAGGTTCGAAGGCAGAATGGAGGGGTATGGGCATAATGAGAATATGATGGCAATAACATTCCCTACAACACTATTTGGAGACGCGATGGATTGGGGGAGCAAAGACCTTGAGCATGGATCTATTACTTCATACGAGCAGCTGAAGGACTTGTTTGTGGCACGATTTGCAAGGGCTCGGAAGAAAAGGAAATACATCAGTCACATGAGGAGAATCATACAAGGTCCGAATGAAGAGTTGTATGACTTTTACACTCGATTTCAGGAGGGAGGGTTGTCAAGGATCACACAATGACAACCAGGATAGCTCTTCTCTACGGGAACGTCTGTGAGGAGGAGTTCCGAAAACGACTGTCGACAAAAGCGTCCGAGATCACAAATGAGAAAGAACTCGACGAGTTTATGGAGAGGTACTTCACCTCTCAAGAGTTTGAAAGAAATGTAATTGTCCGAGCTAACCATGGAAAGAAGAGGAGTCAGGATGAGGACTATGGCTCGAACAAACAAAGGAAGAAAGAAAGTCGAAACGATGAACGTCGAGGACTATAGTCGAACCGGGAGTATCAGGGGGCACTTCGGCCGAGCCAAACCGAGGATACCATCCAAAGAACCAAGCGCAGCGGTATGAAGTCTATGCCACTCTGAACAGATCCCGGGGGGGNGGAGATATTGAAGCTCATGATCCAGAAGAATATGAACATACGCTGGCCAAGACCAATCATCGAGAATGAGAAAAATAAGGCGTCTTCCCAGTATTGCGCATTTCACAAAGGAAAGGGTCATGACACCGAGGAGTGTGTCAACCTTATGACAGAAATAGATTTCCAAGTTCGGAGGAACCAGTTGACAGAATGTGTCGAGAAGAGGGCAGACACAAATGAAGTCCCAGGAAGTCGACCTACAGACTCTCCGACACGGGATACTAGAGTAAACCTAATCCAGACAGCGGGTAGGTCGAACTCGGGGAACAGGCCGATAAGTGGGGTTATTTGCACTATCACGGGAGGACCCGCTGGAGGGGATTCAAGAAAAGCAAGAGACAGAACAACAAATAATCTCAAGTACGCCGATGAAGCATATGGACCTCCAGGAAAAGCAGGACATAATGTCATATCGTTTGACGATAGTGAGATACCGCTCAATACAGCGGGAGGGGGCGACCTCGAGGACCCGGACGTTCCGTTGGTCATAGCAGCAGACATCGCAACCTATCGGGTGGAGAAAGTTTTGATCGACACCGGGAGTTCATCCAATGTTATCTTCACAAAGACGCTTAACCAGATGAACATCGACACTAGGGGACTTCGCGAGGTCATAACCCCATTAGTCGGGTTCGGTGGAACCGAGGTAAGGCCAGTTGGTAGAGTATACTTGACAGTCTCATTGGGGCAAGATCCGTGTAGGATAACCGGACAGGTCCAATTCTTAGTAGTCGACATGCCCTTCGACTACAACGCAATGCTAGGAAGGCCAGCCCTAAACCAGTTCAAAGCAATGTCATCTACCCTTCACAGCCGGATGAAGTTCCCGACCCCTTGTGGAATTGGACAAGAAATCGGTGACAGGAGGCAAGCTTGGGAATGCTACTCGCTTACCACAAAGCACTTGAACTCGCCAAGGTTGGCAATAGAAAATGCTAGAGGTGCCGACCACCAAAGGAACATAGTTTTCACTGTCAATGAGTCCAGAAAGAAACGAAGAAAGTTGAGTCCGTCACTCAACAAGAATCGTTCTAAACCAAAGGTCGTCGTTCTCAGCACATCAACCGAGGCCCTGGAGCCAGAGGAGTACAAGGTTATTCCATCAATACCTTGTGCAGATACACCAAAAGCAAAATTCATGTAGGAAAATAGGATCGAGCCAGCCGAGATGACGAAAAGTGTGCAGCTCGACCCTAACGATCCAGAAAAAGTAACTAAGATCGGAACAGAGATGACACATGAGGTCGAGAAGCATGTAGTCAACTTCCTCTGTGCAAACGTCGATGTCTTTGCATGGAGCACATACGACTTAGTTGGCATAGATCCCAGTATTATGGTGCATAGACTCAATGTCGACCCCCAAGTTCGACACATCAAGCAGAGAAAGAGAGACTTTGCAGCAAAAGAAACCGACATCATAAAGGTCGAGGTTGATAGGCTGTTGAAAGCAGGGCACATCAGAGAATTCCAATACTCCGACTATGTGTGCAATGTAGTCTTGGTCAGCAAGGGGAATGGAAAGTGGAGGATGTGCAATGATTTTACCAAGTTAAACAAGCACTGCCCAAAATATCCGTACCCTTTACCCAGGATCGATCTCCTCGTGGACTGCACAGCTGGATGTGCACTACTTAGTTTTATGGATGCCTACCAGGGGTTCTACCAAGTGAAAATGGCACCGGAAGATGTTTACAAGACCGCCTTCTTTGCAACAGGGGCAGTCTATTACTTTAATGTAATGCCATTCGGGTTGAAAAATGCAGGTGC
This sequence comes from Plantago lanceolata, assembly GCA_028659135.1. Classification (NCBI taxonomy): domain Eukaryota; kingdom Viridiplantae; phylum Streptophyta; class Magnoliopsida; order Lamiales; family Plantaginaceae; genus Plantago; species Plantago lanceolata. The sequence continues at coordinate 9,340 of JAQRGC011989208.1, forward strand.
AACCTACCAAAGGTTAATGAATATGATGTTTAAGGAAGAGCTTGGAAAGACAATGGAGGTCTACGTGGATGATATGCTTGTAAAAAGCAAAGAAGAAGTGAATCATGTCGAGCATTTAGCTCGATGCTTTGCAATTCTAAGAAAATATGGAATGAAGCTCAACCCCGCAAAGTGTACTTTCGGCGTAAAGGGTGGCAAGTTCTTGGGATATATGGTTACAGAACGGGGAATTGAGGCCAATCCTGACAAGATTAAGGCGGTTCAAGATCTCGAAGTACCAAAGACGCTGAACGATGTCCAGAAACTAATTGGGAAGATAATTTCCTTGAGCCGATTCATCTCAAGGTCGGCTGAGAGGAACCTACCCTTCTTCAAGCCGTTAAGGAAAAAGGAAAAGTGCAACAAGAAGAACAACACCTTCATATGGACAGAGGAGTGCACTAGAGCCCGGGAAGACTTGAAGCAGTATTTACTTACTCCACCTCTACTGTCGAAGCCGGAGGAAGGTGAACCCCTATATTTATATCTTGTTGCAACAGAAGAAGCTGTGAGTTCAGTCTTAGTCAGAGTTCGGGATAGAGACCATCTACCGATATACTATGTTAGCAAGGCGCTACATCCCACTGAGACAAGATATAACAAGATGGAGAGGCTTGTACTAGCTCTCCTGCACACCTCTAGGAAACTAAAGCCATACTTCCGCTCCCACAAGATAGTGGTTCTAACGAACCAACCTCTGAGGCTTATTCTTTCTAAACCAGAGGTGTCAGGTCGACTAGCAAAGTGGGCTATTGAATTAAGTGAACATGAGATCAAGTTCCAAGGACCGACTGCGATCAAGGCGCAAGCAATCGCAGACTTTTTGGTAGAATTCCCCACTGATAAAGATCACCAGTCTCCGAAGACGAAGAGAGTAGGAGATCGACTGTCATGTCGGTCTCCCTAATGGATGTCGACCCCCAAACACCAGGGGACGAGCCGATGCAAGACTTAGGAACTGCAAAGTTATTTGAAGAGCCAGTGGATGAGTCGGATGTACGGACTCTCGAAGTCGATGGTTCAGCAACAGGAACAGTCGGTGGCATTGGAATCTTCCTCAAGAGCCCGGGGGCGCCACCCTACAATACTCGATCACCTTGGCCTTCAAGGTGACAAATAATGAAGCAGAGTACGAGGGCCTATTGATAGGGATGAAGATGGCTAAGTCTTTACAAGCTAAAAAGGTGAGGGCATTCACCGACTCGCAACTAGTCGAGTCTCATTACTCGGGTGCCTTTGTGGCCAAAGGAGAGAACATGCTGTTGTATCTGAAACAAGTCGAGGAGCGTGCCAAAGGGTTCGAATTTTTCGAGCTGAAAAAGTTTGGACGAGAATATAACGAGAAGGCCGATGCTTTGGCAAAATTGGCTTCCGCATCCGGGACAGTCGACACAAGGGACGTCATTGTAATGACCATGAATACTTCATCTATTGTGTCTCGACATCTAGATATGCTATCCATCAAAGAATACCCACATCGGATGAGAGACATCATAGCCTACATTGCATTTGGCAAACTTTTGAATGATCCTGTAGAAGCTCGAAGAGTCAAACATCGAGCCCAGAGATATTTTATGATGGGAGAAGACTTATACAAGATTTCTTGGGAAGGAATGCATTTGGGGAAGGAATGCATTTGAGATGCCTAAACCCAACGGAGGCAAATAAGGTTCTCCGAGAGATACATCAAGGGAGTTGTGGGAACCACTCAGGAGGTCGAAGCTTAGCACAGAAGGTTATTCGACAAGGATACTATTGGCCATCGATTATTGGGGACGCTATGAGATTATCAAGGCAGTGTTCAGAATGCCAGTTTTATGCTCGAAAAACTAAGAAACCCGCTCAGAACTTAATGCCATCTGAGGTGCCATGCCCCTTCGACATATGGGGATTGGATATAGTGGACCCACTACCAAAAGGGTCGAAACAGAACAGATGGATCTTTGTAGCCATTGAACACTTTTCCAAGTGGGTAGAAGCAGAAGCCGTTTAGAAGACAGGGGAAGACGAAGTCTTCGACTTTAAATGGAGAAATATCGTGTGTCGATTTGGCTTACCTCGAGTTATCATCGCAGACAACGGCTCACAATTCACAGCAAAGAGATTGAGGGAGTGGTGTGGCCAGATGAAGATAGAGCAGAGATTCACATCGGTGTATCACCCAGAAGCGAATGGACAAACCGAGGTCACAAATCGAACAATCATTAATCATTTGGAAAAAAGGATGAAGTCATGCCAAGGAGATTGGTTGGATGACCTCGATGGGACACGGTGGGCATATCGAACTACAAGGCGTGTTCCAACACAACAAACCCCTTTCAGCCTAGTCTACGACTCAGAATCCGTCATTCCAGCCGAGATTGAGGTGGAAACATTAAGGGTTAAGTCTTATGAGGAAGATAACAATGCAGATGCTCGGCTTCTTGATCTCCAAGTGTTGAATGATCGAAGGGTCAATGCTAGAATCAATATCCTCAGGTACCAAGCCATGGTCGCTCGAGCCTATAACAAGAATTTCTGCAACCGAGAATTCCAGGTCGGGGACCTAGTGTTGCGTGACGTCGCTGTTCAAAGGCACGTTGGAAAGATGGAACCCAAGTGGGAGGGCCCCTACAGAATAGTTAAGGCAAACTCGAATGGAAGTTATATGCTCGAGGAAGAAGACACAGGAAAGCTTCTACCTAGACCCTGGAATGTGAAGAACTTGCAAAAGTACTATTGTTGAAAGCTCGATAGATGGTCCTTCCGTCAAGGACATCGATCCTGGAATCTTCCGTCAAGGTACATGAGTCGACCTTCAAATTAGGAACTCGATGTTCCATCCGTCATGGACATCAGTTTCGGGATAACAGTGTTCCCTCCGTCAGGGTGACGAACTTTTGTTTTTGGTTCAAATTCTAGTAAAGATAGGACAACTACAAATCGGTTGGTTAGCCAGAGTAATGTATCTTTCATTTTAAATGAAATGATAAATTATTGAAAAATTTCTTTCGTAGTATTGACACTTGTTCAAGATATAATTGTGCTTATTCATATCGACTGTTCGACTTCGATTATATATCACTAGTTACGTCAACTACTCGATGTATATAAACTTCAAGACATCAAAAAATCTAAGAGTATACGCTTATAGTTACGTCAAAAAAAAAAAAAAAATTAAGCCTCTTCCTCGACATACGGAAACTCCCGAATTGGATTCCACTTGGGCGCAAGAATAATTGTGGGACGGTCGCATGCAGTGGCATGATGATCACCCTCCTCCTCGACTCGTGAACTCACCTCCTCGAAGGCTGACCAACCGGGGGAATAGCCCAGGCATCGACCAGGAAGCTGAAGCCACCTCTTATTGTCCTCAACATAGATTTGGAAGGGGTGAAAGTAATGAGTCGACATCATCTCCACAACCCAGGACGGAAGGCAGGCATCACCGTTAGCATATTTGAAATCTTCAGACTCCGGATGGACGAGTGACACGAACTCGTTCTTTGCAAGATCATTACGGAAACTAGGAGCAATTGACTTGACTGTCCCATCAGTGGTGTCAAAAGGATAAATGCCTATGGAACCGAGGTCCAAACCTTCGGGTATATATCCAGCTTCCGATAACTGAGTCACAGCAAAGTTGAAACCTATCTCTCGAGCGGGCTCATGAATTTGGCTCCTAAGATAGTAGAAGGAATCTCCATGGAGGAAATCTCGAACGGCATCAAGTCGAGTTTCCAACATGTTATTAAAGACCTGTTCCTTGAAGTTGAACAGGAACTCGACTATATCGTTATAAGCATCCTGCTGAGCAAACAAGATGTCAAGGACTTTGTTGAATTCCTTAACCATAACCTTGACAGTTCGCAAGAGATCACGGAGCTCGTCTTTGAGACGAATGTACTTAGAAGATGGACTCTCCGACTTCATCTGACTTGATTCAGGGATACCCTGCTTAAGGAGAAA
>JAQRGC011989373.1:0-10178 GCA_028659135.1 Plantago lanceolata
AAATTTTTTCCTCAGTATAACATAGCCAGTTAATTTATGTATGTGAAGAAAAGCAAGAATGAAAACTACAATAAAAGTAAAACCCCCTCACAGGAATCAACACATCTACTACACGAATGAAAACTACAATAAAAGTAAAACCCCCTCAGAGGAATCAACACACCTACTACACCAAGTTTTATTTCATTTCACTTAAAAAATTAAATACAAATGGCTGCAAATACTTGAGATGACAAATTGACAATCAATGAATTCAATTAAATCTGGCCAACCAGACCAGACACAGGCAGCCTTTAACTTTTCGAAATCTCACTTGTCTCCCCCAACAATTTCACTCACTGCTAGTCTGCTACTACCAAATTTCGAAATTGGCATCTGAACTTTTTCCTCATCTGGGGTTGGTTTAATTTTCCGAATTAGTTCTGGAATTGAACTTTCTGAGGTTTTCAAGTTGAAAAGGTAGTTTGCTTTTTGCATACCAATATTTATTGTGAGAATTGTTTAAGCTGTGCCTGTTTTTGTTTCTCTTTAATACTAGTACTACTTTAGATCTTTCCTTTGAGATTTGTTATATGGGTTGTCACACAGATTATGTTGGGAGTTTCTTTGATCTTCATTTCCGGGAAGCAAGAGTTGTTATTACATTAATTGTTGAAAGTTGCTTGATTTGCAATGTTGATTTTTAGGATGTACTTATATATAGTAGTATTTGTTTGTTAATTGGTTTAGTTTTAGAATCTGCTGTTTCAATCCAACGAAATCCGGGTTTGGAGTGTCAGTGTATTTCCAAATTTGTGTTTTTCATTAGTTAAAGGAATTTTATCTTCTCTGTTAATTGTTCCATCTGGTTGCTTAACTAATTGTTCTTTCCACTGCTTTGTTACAGAGCTTTATGGAGAACCAGTGTCTCTTCTGCTATATATAAGATGAAGAACGTTAAGGTTGGCCGAGTATTCTATTTTATGTCAAGATATCATTGCTTCGATTCTGATTGTTGTTTGTGATTGGCACATCAAGTAGCTGTTAATTAAACTGTGTGTGTTCATTAATCTTTCTTGCTCAAGTTGAAACACCGAACAAACACATGATGACATGAAACATCCAGATATTCCATCATGTACGCTTGCTATACAATTAATGGATTATCCTTCAAGTAAATATTGTATTACTGTTATTGATGAGAAATAAAAAATGTGCTATTTGAGTCTCTTAGTTTAATACTTGTCTTGAATAACACGAATAACCTGTTACAGGATCCACACAAGTCTCAGGACATAAAGCCTGAGAAGGTTTCAAATGATTCAGAAGCTGAACATCGAAATAACACCACAGAGGCTCCTATACCAGACTCCGTTTCAGTCTCGAGCAATGACAACAGAAAAGTATCGCGCGAGGACATCGAGCTGGTAAAGCTTGTTCTTCTTCATGGCTATTTTGCAAAAACCAAGGGTCTTGTCTTGTGTTAACTGATCAGCTGAAGTTAGGCACATATGCTGGGTTCTAAGCTGAAAGATCCCTTTTCCACCTTTGATTATGAATCTTAGGCTGTCCTTTTTAAACTGTTTTTTCTTTGATTTCCACAGGTTCAGAATTTGATAGAACGGTGCCTACAGTTGTATATGAATAAAGAAGAAGTGGTGAAGACCCTACTGGGCCGTGCTAGAATAGATCCTGGGTTCACAACATTAGGTTTGTAACTTCAAGTTGTAACCAATTTCTAGCTTCATCTCAAAACGATCACATATTCTATGGCCGTTTTTGCTATTATTAGTGACTTATGTTTGTTTACACATTGTGGATATTTATGTTCACCATTCTTTTTCTCAATGCAGTTTGGCAGAAATTAGAAGAAGAAAATGCTGACTTTTTCCGTGCGTACTATATAAGGCTTAAATTAAAGAAACAGATTATATTATTTAACCACTTACTGGAGCACCAGTATCATGTAATGAGGTATCCAGTGCCTCCAAAGATTCCTTTAGCTCCAGTGCAGAATGGAATTCATCCAATGCCTGGTAAGTTCTACCTTCTGATTCGATTAGCACATATTCTTCTATCAGTTGATGCTGCATGGGTGGTAGAAATCATGAAAAACTATTACTGCTATATGAATTTTATTTGCTAACTACTAATTGTGAGGAATTAATATTACTTTCACAAGCCATATTCTCTTACAACTGCAATTATGTGTGTTGTTCAGCCTTAATTAAGACCTTTGTTGTCAGTTTGAAATGAAAATAGGTTTCTTGGTTGGTAAGGTAGAACAGAGAAGTATATTTCCCACAAAAAATATGCTGCTGATTCTACAAATGGTGCTCAACGGTACTTAATTTGTATAATCTCTGAGTAGGATTTCAGATGCATGATAACCTTTATCACTTGAGATTTGCGGGCATGCAGCTATTTCCTTCTTATTAGCTTCTATATGTTGTCGATGTTCCCTATAGCAATCAGTCTTTTGATTTTCCTTCTGTGAGAGATTCCTGGCTACATTCACTTTTAATGCTATGATATGATTTGAGGAGTACATTCCCATCTCAATGCGACCCTAGATATTTATGATTTTCTATTGCAAATGCCCAGAAAATTCAAGTATTTCCCATGATGTGGATGTGTTTCATTATTGTCAATGTTACTGATTTGAGAGTTGTCAATTGAATTTAATATCTAAGTTGATGTATGCGTAGTCATACATTCATCACTGGCCTTATTTGTGAACTCACTTTATCCTTTTTATCCAGGGGATCATGTTTGAGTAATTATCATTAAATGTCACCCTCAACCACACTTATCACCTTATAAACTTCAGAGTATAATTATTACCGGGGATATAATTTACTACAAAAGCGGAGTTATAAGGTTGGTGCAGTGGTAAAGGGTAAGGGTGCTGGAGTAGCACAGGGGCGAGAGGTAAGGTGGGTTTAGGTTATTTTGGAGATATAAGGTTGGTATGGGTGTATTTGTAATACGTAGTGTAGGAGTAGGATAGTTAAATTTGCAGTTTCAAAAAAAGAATTTACTACAAAAGCACTTCGACAGTATTATCTCTTTACATGTCTGTCCCTTGTGAATTGGAGTAGGCACACAATAAGGCGACCAAACATATTTCACACTTGCATTTACAGATGCAACTTTGTGACTTATATTTCCATCATTATTCAATGTTGATTTTTTTTTGCAGTGCAGTCAACAACTTACCTATGGGATACCCTGTCATGCAGCAGACTCCAATTCCGGCTACAGGCCAGCCTCATATAGATCCCATGGCCTATTCTGGAGGCCACATAGTCAATGGAGTTCCTGCAGCCGGAAATTTCCATCCTATACGGATGCATTCTGGAAATGAGTGAGTATCATTCTTTACTACTCTGGCATCAAGCCTGCATTAATAATCTTAGGCCCCTGTTGCCTAAACCTGTGTCTTTTAAGAATTACACCACTTCCCCAAATACCGTGGATGGAATGCAACTCTTTATGGAACTCGAGGGTGGTACCTGTAATAATGTCAAGTTTTAAAACATGTAGTCTCTCAAAGCATGGAGCTAGACTATTGGTGGCTATGAATGGAGAAGTCTTGAAGTGTAAATATCCTTATGTTATTGTTACGGACCTACAGTCCTAATTATTATTAGCTATATTCTTTCTTTCTCTATCCCTTAATCCTCTGCTTTACCAGTTAATGTCAATGTTTTGCATATTAAATATACCCAGTTCCATTATAACCTTCCTAAACAACAAAAAGTAACTAAAAGAATAGTAGAAAGATAAATAAAAAAAATACTTTACAAAATCCACCAGACGCGTTTAACATCCACCAGACCGGATAAGACTCCATTGGAGGTCTGGTGGAGTCTGATGGAAATCTTAAAACCTCCATTGGAGAAGGTATAAGTAGTTGCTTTATCTAGGATTAAGGAATATTAATAGAATTTTAGTTTGTATGTGGTATTATAATGATAAAGTTGTAAGTGGGTGATAAAATATGAGAGAAATTGTATAAACTAGTGATTAAGTATGAAATAGAAATAATAAAGAATTGGTGAGTGGAATAAAAACTTTCTAGTTTTGGGGTAGGAAGATTTTAATGGAACGCCAAAAAAGGAAATTTAGGAAGGTTAAATTGGAACAGAGGAGTAAATGATTGGCTTGAATCATGCATCTGCTTAGCTTTCTGACTTGAGTCATTGATACGGTACTTATGTGAAACCAAGTTGTGCTTTTTCTTTTTACATACTATCTGAAACAGTGATACCTGGAAAGGTTCCTATAACTAAGTGTTCCTTATTTTGCAGTATGGTGATCGATACCACTATGGCTGACGTATCACCCACTATGCCTGTGAACAATACAATGTCATCGATGTCAGATATGCCTGTAAGCCCCACTTCAGTTGCATCCAGTGGCCATTTTCCATTTAGTGCATCAGATATTCCAGGTATGGGGGTCGATACTTCAGTTCTCGAGACAGCTTTTACATCAGATGTGACAAGTTCTGTGGGACTAGAGCTTCCGCCAGATAATGGAGTTGGGCATTCTAGAGAGTCACTTAGATCCTTGTCCCAAATTCCATGGAACTTTAGCCTTTCAGACCTTACAGCAGATTTATCAAATTTGGAAGGTACGTTAAATACAGTCTTAATAGTAATTGTGGAATTTTTTCTGACACTAGGAATAACCACATTTTGTAAACATCGATCTAACTAGCCTACACCATCACCCACAGACCCACCCAAATGTATATAGTGGCTTTTACTGATGTATAGGAAAAACTGATCTCTCTTTCTTTTTCTTTTTTCTAAAGACTGTATGGCACTAATATTTCATCTTGCTTGTTCTTAAATTAATGCAGACCTAGGAGCTCTTGGAAATTATTCTGGTTCAGCGTTTTTGCCTTCTGATTCGGACATTCTACTTGATTCCCCTGAACCAGACGATATAGGTAAGTAAACAAAATATGTTTTGCTAGGCATCATAACAAATGTTTGCAAAATTTACTATATGGTACTTGGTAAAAAAGATTCTTGCTTCAGATGCTCCATATTGTGTATTTTACATAGTGCAACTACCGATTAGGTGTATTCATCAGGTCAATCCTATCCAGAATTACTTTCAGAATGGTATCAAAGTTCTGTCAGTCCGAAAATTTCGGTTTGGTCTTGAATTAATCCAATTCCAGATCGGCAATGACCCCATAAAATTATATTATAACCTCATGTTCCCAGTTATAACATGTTTTGCTCATTTTCAAAATGTTGACATGTCATAAACATCAGATATAACCAATCTATAACAGAATGTACAATATCGTGATGATAAACATTTTCAGAATTCAAATACGCTGTTCTAACCACCCAACACCCCATGATCATAATACCAATGTGAGATCCAAGTACAACACCGTTTGGGGCCATAACGTTGACATACCTTGAAGAAGTAGGTTGCATTGTTAACATTTCAATGTTTTTGATTGCATATATAATAAAATTGTGAAATGTAGTGTCTATTTCTATTATGAGCAACCTGACATTTTGCCTGTGCCCTGGCTTTGCCTTCAGTAGAGGAGTTCTTTGTTGATTCCGACTCTGTCCCTGAGCAATGCCCTCCATCGGACGAAGAGAAATCATAGAGTAAGGTGAAATGCATTCATCTCCATGAAGCTTGTCTGAATTAGCTTAGAATGAGGTTATGTACGATAAATATTGAAGAGGGAGCATACTAAGATTTCTATATTAGAATTTTCATTTTAGTTAAGAACAGTGTTAAGTCATGCCATTCTAGGTAAAATTTAGCTTCATCTGTTGTAGACACAGTTATTATAACCCTAAATAGATATTGATCATGATAAAATCTTCAAAAGTGAAGTCTTTTATCGTGCTGTGTTGTATTTTTTGTTGATTCAATGTTGAAATAACTTTATGATATTGATGGCTAGTGGATGTGTTTGTGTTCGTGTTTTCCCTCGTGCCTTTGCTTCCATGATTAGGTTTATACAAGTTTGAATTTTGGCATAAAAAGATGGTCTTATACAGAATCAGCGTACGAGTTTGTTTCTGTGCTTACTGTTTAGTTTGTTAGCTACTAGTTTGGATTTTAATTAGAGGCCCATTATGTTTTCTCTAGGTTTCAATAGAACCTGCAGGAACAATCATTGGTTTCTTTAGTATAAATGTTTGTGGATCAAATACACTTGAAACAAATTGAGAAGCAGCCTTTGTATGTGGCTACAGCTAGTATAAGTTTAAAAGCATTGTAAATTAGATCATAGAGAAGTGGTCATTTCTTGAGTAGATTTGACTGAAGTTGAGACTTGGGATAACTTTGCTGGTTTGCTGCTTTTGTACATGTCTTCTATGGCATTCTGCAAAGCAACACACAGATCAAGTATGACTAGCTAAAATAGCAGAGGCCAGTACAAAAAACAGACAAACTTACCTTGTAGTACTTGGAAAAATTTGCCCTTTTCTTCTTGTAAGTAGGTGTTATAAGGTCGCGCTCCATGTCAAATGGTGTCGGATCAAGATGGACGGCTTTGATAAATTCGAATCCCTTCAACTGTGAAAGAAACACGAAAACTTTTTATATGACCATATCAGTGAAGAGTAAGATTCGTAGTGTAAGTAAGCATGAGACAAAACCTAGTAGTACCTTCTTTTCTTTCCCAATCTTTGTTAACTCTTCAAGGATATACTTTCTTGCTCTTGAATCTTCACATATGGCGTTGAGATCCCCTGCTACTTCATTTGCTTCTGCCCAGTGTTGAAGGAATGACACGTTTGGGTTCACGACGGCAACGAGGAAGTACTCGAAGCTATTCCCGTATACCCATATCTGAACAGGACGCAAACGAATGAATAAATAAGCTAACTAATGAAGAATCTGAGTCCTGTTGTATGTATTTAACTTTAACACTCACTGCATCAATACAAGAGACTAGGGAGTATATGCTCTCCAGATGCTCTACTGATACATATTCTCCTTGAGAAAGCTTGAAAATGTTTTTCTTGCGATCAATGATCTTCATGCACCCATCCGGCTGCCATTCACCTATATCGCCAGTGTGAAACCAGTCATCCTCCATCACCTCTCTGGTGAGATCATCACGTTTGTAGTATCCGGAGAACAAGCATTTTCCCCGGATACATATTTCCCCACGAGGGGTGGTTGGTGAAAGGGCATCATATCCCATGTCAGGAACCGACTCTAGGCGTATGTCTACAACTGGCAATGGTGGTCCAACTGTACCGACCATTCCCATTTCGTGTGGCCGTGCAACGAATGACCCTGCACAGGTTTCTGTTAAACCTACAACAGATGAATTATTCAGTGTCATCAGTACTGATCTTGAACTAAATCAAATTGGTGTAAACATAAATGGAGGAGTAGAGACGTACCATAACCCTGAAGTACATCAGCGCATGTAACTACGCGTAAGAAAGTTTCTACACTGGCAGAAAGAGGAGCTGCCCCGGAGAGTATGAGTCGCATATTCCCTCCTAAGCCTTCTCTCACCTATTACGATATACAATATTACTACTAACACTTATAGTCGATGCGGGTTGTTGGCATACCTCCGATGAAATAAGTATATATATGTACCTTGCTGAAAATAAGTTTGTCAAATAAGGGGGCTGCTTCTGCATGCTTATAACCTCTATTCATGTTGCGCAATTTGCTGCAAAACAAAAAAATTAGTTATAAGTTATAAATTATGTAAGAACTTGTTCTTTTCCCCTCAGCTTCCTGTTCAGCCAAACACTGTCGGACTATATTTTCTAGGTGGCTAACTTAGCAACATTGTTACAAAATGTGACTTACTAGTAATAAGCAGCATTGAAGAGTGTTTGTTTGAGGGCTCCTCCAGAAGAAATCTTGTGTACTAAACCAGAATAAATTCTGTCTAGCACACGAGGTACGGCACAAAACACGCTCGGTTTCAGTTCCTTAATGTCGTCAAGCAATTCTTTCACATCCTGAACGTACATGTGGTCCGATTTAAGTGACAAGGTAAGTTTTACGAAATATTCGTATATATATCTAGTATGTGATCCACCAAAGTATTTGACTATTTTCGAGTATATATGTTACATACCTTATGCCAAAATCCAATGGCAGCGCCTTTGTAGATGAACAGTTCTTCAGTTACTCGATCAAATATATGTGCCAAAGGGAGAAATGACAAGTACACATCTGTCTCTGTGAACTGTAAGTACAACATTATTTTTATTAATTATGAGAAAAAGAAATGACAAACCATATGGCAATTATTTTGGGGACAGTACGTAGAAAGAAATTAAATGAGGAGGGTGGCTAGTTGGTTAAAAGAAAGAGAAAAAACAGACCTCCGCGTTAATGCTCTCTAGTTGGTGATTAACTCCAGAGATCATCGAAATAACGCTCTCGTTGGAAATGAGAACTCCTTTCGGATCCCCTGTAGTTCCGCTTGTGTACATTATCGTGCAAATGTCAGTTTTCTTCTTCACCGGAAGCTCGAATTGCTTGTCACTGCTCAACTGCAGAAACTCACTCCAAGTGTACATGTTTACACCAAATTCTGCACCGCCTTCTTTCTGTTCTGGACCAACATTTCCGAAGCTTACAATAGCTGGAGTGGTAAAACAAAACAAATTAAACTACTCTTACTTTCAACTTACAATGTACTATATATGTAACTTGGAGCTTATAAACTCTGGCAACTACGTACTTATTGGAAAAGTGTTACCTACTTTTTAAGTACTTTTGAGTACTCCCAAGTGTTTTGATCACCTGTTTGAACACACAAATGGTTAGTGCGTATGTAATAGTAATAGGTAAATCTTCTCTGATATGGTTTTTGAAATCAGACGGACAAACATCAAATCTGAAATTACCTGGTTTTACTGTCGTAGAATAATATAGATTGTTTATTGTTCAAATATAATTGTTTATTGTTAAAAATATAGATTTATTGTTTTTTAAGTTTTAAAAAAGTTCGTCTCGCATAAGTTTTAGCAATTTCCTGACCTCGGAAATTTTATTCTCCTCCACAAAAACGATAGAAATTTCCCCATGGCAAATTATATATTCCACCGCACCAGGACCTATAAAAGAAAAAACAGGAAAGAAAAAAAAAAACAAGGTAGTGTTAAGAAATTGTAAGCCTAAACCATTTTTCATCTTCATCCATCAGTTAAAAATGAAAAATAAACTAAAATAAAGATAATTAAAAAGAAGTACATTTATAACTCGCAAGGCATTGAGCGAATTATGATGAAGTACTTACCAAGACTGTCATATAATGGAACACAAAAAAGACCATGAGCATTGCAGGCCTGCATAATTTGAGAGATAATTTGAGAGAGAGAGAGAGAGAGAGAGAGATTGGCATTGGAAGTGGGAAATAGTGACTTTGGTTGTAGGAGCCAAAATCCAAGTTAGAACAAATTAAAAGCCAAAGCCAAGTTACAAAAATAAGCCACAAAGTGAAAGGCCAAATCAGGTCCAAACAGTGCGTAAAGAGTTGATCAACGATCCACCACTTTCATTATAGCAGTAGATTTCACGGTGGGTTCTACAATGAAGTAAATCTGGGCCATGTTCATTGATCAAACCCCTAATATTTATAAGACCGTCATCAGTCACTTATATAGCCCAGCTGAACCAATTTTCCACCTATTATGTGTAAGAATATTGTACTCTCTTTTTAAATTTTTTAAAAGATAGTCCTAGACTAGGGTCTACTAGTTTCGAACCACCGATGTAGATACATTTTTAAAATGTGACTCAAGTGAGTTTGTATTTGATTGGGCTATGCCCCTCTTATCTTGTACGTTTGTGCATTAATGAATTTAATATTCTTCAAAATATTTAGTATGTGAAAATTATTATTTTCGATTCTTAGTCAGGTACATATTGCTAGGACAGGTGGAGACGTGCAGTGCTGGACTTTATCACTAAAAAAGTAAGTAATTATTAACTACCTCCATACTTATAACCCAATTTATACAATTTGCGCCAAGGATTCCACATCTGCCTCCCTGTAATGATAAGAGAATATAAAGAACATAAACATTATGTTAAAACCAAGTTAAGCTAGTTATCAAAGAACATAAACATAATGTTGCAAGTTGACAAATTTACCCACACCGAACAAGGATGTAAAATAATGTATGACTATTTATAAATGAAACATATTTCAATGA
>JAQRGC011989474.1:0-16127 GCA_028659135.1 Plantago lanceolata
ATATGTTTTGGTCGTTAAACCCATGCATGATTCTAGTTTTGAAAACTTTTGAGAAAGTACACGAAAATAAGATGCTTTCATATTGTATCATAGTTATAAAAATTAGGAATTTAGGAGTAAGAGTTTTGCGGGCGCGACTGAGATGACACCCTGATCAATTGTTCACGATTCACGCACCCGAGTTTAACGAAGAATAATGTACGCTTTCAAGGAAAACATGTCACCTCAATTATCAACTTAGTATGCAGTCCACCTGTCTCCGTCTATCTTAAGTCTTTACCCGACTCAAATCCCTTCATACTCGTATCGCACACTCAATAGTCGACATGGATATGAATGGTATACTTCATTTTACTCTAACGAGTGTGTCTGTCGTGTTCGACACCAAAATACACAACCGTATCAGGTACTTTGTGTCAATTCCAGTTAAGTAGTTAACATAGGTCTTTGTTTAATTGATTTCTATAAGTCCTTTGTTTTCTTTACACTCGTTAAATTTTATAAGCTTCTAACTTTAACACTGCCTCAATTTTTATCAGTAAATCCTACCTAATGCGCACATACTAAAGATTATAATTCATCGGGATAGATGCGGTATTAAAGAAGCTTCAAATGCATACTGCCACGAGATTTCGGGGCATAATTGACCGGACCGGTCTTTGTTTGGTTACAAGGGGATCCCAATATCCCATCATATGTCACAATCTTTAACAACACTTGGAGAAATTCTTCTCACTGATATGAAAGTTTAACTACAAGGAAGAATTTCATGTAAGTTGGTCATGTACTACTCCTTGAAGATTGTGTTTAAAGGTTCAAGTTTTGAAATACTTGTAATATTTAGACATTTGAATCAAAACCATAGATATTCTTCATGTATAAAGCATTGCCCATGTGAATCACAGAAATGTTACTCAAGGTGAAAACGAAAATAATCGACCTCTTTTGGATTTATTGTTTTGTGTTCGCTCTGCTCATTGATTACACAGAATATTTGTTGGTTGTCCCACAACAAACTGATGAGGACTTGTATTAGACTTGTGAGGATCGGGAGGTTGCGTTAGCAGTTGAATAGGTGGTAGTGCCATTCGTCCTATGTGTTAACAGTTGAGTAGGTTTGTTCTGCATTTCTTGGTGGGACATACGTGTTGTGCGGCGGATGAAAAGTTCCTTCCTCAGGGGAGTCCACGCGTTATCAGCCCCTGATCTGCCAAGACCAAGGGCGAACATTCCCACATTTGACACCCCTTTATGTTCAGCAACTCAAAAGTTCAGCCCATCAATGCGTAATGCATGAACCTCAGGCCTATTTCCAGTAATACTCCAAATAGTGCAGATTCCGGAACAGGTTTTCCAGAACACAAAATCTGTTGGTATTCGGCTGCAGAAATCATACTGTAAAGAGGACTGGAAGTGTAAGACACTAACAAATATAAACCTCAGAGATTATTCATGGCAGAATCTGTGAATCACAAGTAGTTTTTCCATAATATTAAGCACACTGTACAGTATACACACAACAGACTTTGGGCTTAGCAAATCAATGGATATGTTTAACATATAATTGCACTCTCAGTAATTGCACAGTGAAACATGAACAGAGGTCAAACACTGTTACAACATGGTCATGCTAAACAATGAGCTTACTGAACCATTTTCTTTCCCCCAGTTGAAAAGATCACAGTATATACAAAGATGGTAGGATCTGAAATGAAAGAAAAGGGCCCCCAATGTTACTCTCGAAGGCAATTTCCGCATTTGCTTGTATTGTTCCTTAATGAAAGGGGATCAAACTGTGTTTTAGATGGCTTCCTGAAAGTTCATTCTCATTTTTACTTATTTATAACCAGGTTAATGCTGGAGCCCTGGTGAAAACAAATGATCCACCGCCTCCAACTGCACGACCGACAAGCATATTGCTATCCAGATACGAAAGGTAATATAGGCCGCCAACAGATCGCCTACAAAGTCATCCCAGGGGTGAAAATCACAGCAATAGGAGAAAACTGTGGGATTATGAAAGAGTCAGAGAGCCAGTTACCTTTCTGGACTACTAACAGGAACTTGAGCTTTGAATGATTTAATGAATTGCAAGATCTGCAAAAGGTAGCACACAGCTTTTAAATGACCAGCTTCGATGCGATTTAATACGTTGTCTTTGTTCATTAACCAAAAGCTCTTACACCATGGAGAATTATCCAGTAATAAAACAATATAACATTAATCCATCTCACTAACTTACAATTTCTTGTTTTATTTAGTGAAACTACTATGCCTTCATTTGCAAAAGAAGAAACTGTTAACATGGATAAACTTCACAATTTAAATCCCAAAGCTATTCCTGTGATTTTACCTGCAAGCTCAAAAATGACCGAGGTAGTATTGCTGGAGCAAGCACAGCCTGTAACTCTTCACTGATGTTTATGTTCTGTACAGCTATCTGTCACATAAGCATGAGCGACGCATGTAAAACCTACTGAAGATTTTAGCCAACTATAATGGACATCTAACATTGGAGAGGTAGTAGTATAAAGTTGTGAGCTAGTTTGCAATGTTGCCAATAATCCTCAAGTAAACTAATTACAATCCTGAGTTGAGACATGATTTATTCATGTGCCTTCAGGCATCCTTCAGTTTTCTATGGTCGGAAACAATTCAGAAAGATATCTCCTAAATCTAGCTATCATAGAAATAATCCTAGGAGCAGTAATCAAGATGTGTAAGTCACCGTGAGACTATGCAAGTGCAGATACCAGAGAATTGTTCTTGGATCCTCAAAGCCATCATGAAAACCTCCTGACTTGTTAAACTCGACATGCTGGAGATATATGCTTCAGCTATGAAAGTTTAATTCCAGGATCCTATATACCGAACTGAGAGGGGGAGAAGGATGATGTGAAGTGGAAACGTATCTGGTTCCGTAACAGGGCAAAACCACGCGCCCTGTTCTGTACCTGGATGGCTCTGAATTGCCGTCTAGCTACTAAGGAACGATTATGCAGACGGAATCAGAAAATTGACGTGGGCTGTATATTCTTCTCTAACATAGAAACGCAGGAACACCTATTATTTCAGTGTCCGTTTACTGCCCAGATTTGGCAGAAGGTGATGTACTCGATGGGTGTACACCGTGTGCCAAAGGGGTGGCAGGAGGAAGTGACTTGGTTATGCGCACTGATGAAAGGAAAAGGTTGGAGGAAGGATCTTGTTAAATGTGCCTTTATGGAGACAGTTTATGCCATTTGGATCGAGAGGAACAATGTGCTATTCCAGAAGAAACCGGTCACCGGTGAATACTAGACTAGATGAGAGAATTGTAAATAGATGTTGGCCAGATAGAAAGTTATGCACTCACTGTGCAAACTTGATGATGGTGTAGAACAGTTTAGTGGTCTCGAGTGATTTTGATTTGCCTGGATCCTAGGATTGGCGTGTACTTGACAGTTTGGAATGAAATACAAGTATATTTTCGGTTCCAAAAGATGTGTAAGCCAGCCACTTCCATAAAATTAAAAGAAATCAATTCAAAATTGTGATTTAGAGCTCTGCTGATTTACATAGCTTAACAATTTTAAGGTCAAGTACCTGAAGAAGTTATTTGATTTAGAAAAAGCAGGAATATGGTGGTCATGTATAGGTCACACTATATCTAACTGACTGAATGACTATGTCTATGAGTATTGGAATCAGGGTCAAGTTTCAGGTGCTTACTGAAGAATAAAATACTACAAGAGAAATTCTATCCCTGCACGAGCAAACTAGCCCATAAGCATCGCTATCACAGCATGGTAGTTAATTAGGGTTTTTGCACCAAACAATGGGGAAAAAAAATATTGCTCATGTTTTACAGACAAACCTCTTCAAACTCAAGGTAGATGTTACGCGTAGAAACAACTGAGAATTTTGCAGACACCAGCAGAGTTGCACCTTCACGCTCCTGGGACAGGAAAAAAACAGTGCTACTGTATGTAAAAGTGATTAAAAAGAATATAGGGTGGAAGTATTCATTTTACTTCACAAACTCACATTTAAGTATCTATTATTTACTTTCCAGCAAATTAACAAGGTTGGCGCAGTAGCAAAAAAGGCCCCGTCATTTCTTTTGAAAATCGTGTATTACTTTTCATGAGAGATCTCTTTCAAGTTGTGTGTTTATTGATTAATCAGAATAAGATTAGAACATGTTTACAATTAAACAACACCTTCTAGGAGTTTATGTTGCAAAAATAGAGCCCACTTGGCTATTCAATAAATGTCAGTTCTTGTTGGGATTCATGCATTTGAATAAAAGTTTAGTACTTTAGTTCTAGTCGTAAGTATGTAAATTTGTTTCATTAAACTTGCTTGAAGTTGCTGAATAGTACAAAGCACTAGCATTCCGCCGTGGTATACTGGTATGTACATCCAAAGTAAAGACTCATAATATTAAGCTTTATATGTGTAGTTTCACGTGAGTTGGTAATGATATAAGAAGAATTTACCATGTAACACTAAGAGCATATTAAGTGTTATCTGGACACAAACATGTCATTATATGAAGGAAAAGAACAGCAAAAATGAGCAAAAAGGTATCAAGAATGTATTTCCAGGTAACAAATAAGAAAAACTATCAACTACCATGCAATCAAACCTGATAGTGTCTTTCCTTGCTGCCAAGTGTTTGCATGATAAACAAGCACAATGATAAGAGGTAACAAAAGTTGCATTACTCAATCTGATGTTCAATTTAGATACTTCTGGAGTAGTACAGAAGAGAGGAAACTATTTACTATTTCTTGGCAATTATTCATGCAAGAGGCATACATAATTACATAAACAATATAACTTGAATGCCTTGATCTTCTGATTGCTTCCATGAATCAGTTCATATTGCGGATTTACCTTTAAATTATTATGACAGTCGATGAAACCATTACAAACACAGTAACACACCAGGCAAGAGAAGAAAAGAGAAAACTCACCTCCAGCAATCTAGGTATGCTCCACCTCACAACATTGCGAACAATACCTTGACTAGATTGCTTCCCACATTCAAACTTCTGAAAAATTTGATCAACCTGTCGGAAGCAATTGTTACCCTCAATACCTGATTCCCAAACAGAAACTAGATTACAAACAAAATGCACAAAAGATACTGGTTCACCAATCAAACGGGGTACATTTACATGTGAAACACACCTCAAAGAAAGGAAGAGTGGCAGCAGACTGGAAGAGAATGAGGACATCAGAGGCAGACGTATACTGCAAACGCCACGTACCATTCAACACATCCAAGTCTATCGGCTTCCCGGAATCAAAACTCTCCACATTCACCTGCCAGTGAGGAGATAAGACAACACCTCAATACACCATTCCTCAAGTCTTAACATACACATATTGTAAACATCAGCTCATGGAGTCACGGACACAGAAAATTCGATAGTAAACATAGTGAAATCCAACAAAGAACTACTATTCCCTCTACTTCTATTGCCATATTGCCCAACAAAATTGACTGTGATAATGTTTACAGTGCAATTCTCCATATTTTCACTGAAAAGATTCAAAATATGAAACAAACCAGAGCTTCCTCAATGGAGGAGCGTTGATTCGGGTCAGCGGTGAGGCCTCGCTTGGTCTCGTTAACAGCCGTGAGAAGCTCGAATTTTCTGTCCTCCAGTCCAATCTCGGACTCCTAAACAGTAGTGCCATGTAAGGCTTCTTAAGAGTTAGAGAAATTCACAATAGCTACTAGTGCAGAAAGTAATAGACAGTATGCACTTGAAGAAGAAGAAGAAACAAATACCTTACCTTTGCAGTTGCAGCTACCTGGGCAGAAGAAGCATATGGAACCACCAAGCGCAATGGGAATTGATATCTGATATTCTTGGGAACCAGTTGAAATGGTTTTCTTGAGGAAATTGGGGATTGGAAAATAGGGATTGTCGGAATTGAGAAGGATGGTGATGAAGATGTTACTGATATTACTCCATCCATTTGCAGTAGACGGAGCATGTAGGGGAACTGGGGAAGATAGATGTCAATTGTGGAGCTTATGTCATTTGGAAGGGGGAAGGTGTTTGCTAATTTTGAGATCACGAACCAACCACTAATCAATCGATACTAGTTATTTAAAATCGGCGTAGTTATTTATAAGTCATGGCAATATGGCATACACTATACATATATCATCGGTAATTCTCGATATGATATTGTTCCATTATGTCTAGGTAAAGTATCAGGAAAATCAACTTTTTCTACACATTAGTAAAATCAATACCCTTTCTATCTAAGTGTTAATACACTCCTCTACTTTATACTTATTAAAATGATGATTTTCCTAATGTTTAGGAAAGATCGATTTTCAAGAGACTTACTCTTATGTCTAAAGTCCGCATTTAATTTTTACTGATTTTGTTATTAGTGTCAACGAAAAGGCATCATGTCATGTGAAAGTAGTGGTATGACTTCTGAGGATATTAAAAAATTAAATCCATACCAGTCCAAATCCAAATAGATAATATACGGAACGCGCTTGGACCATGTCACGAGTTACTCTGTCGACTCAAAGGGTCCCATCTCAATTGATTATTTCATAAATTGTATCATAACCAATACCAACATCTCAAAAGTGCGAGGGGTACAAATGGTGGTCTCATGTGAGCCTAGCCCCACTAAATTAAGGCTAAACGAGGACGTTTATATCCATCGTAGGTTTAAACCCTAAATTTTTTTTTCTTCATTTATTTTTGTATTCTCCTTAATTCGCGTGTCTTTTTCATATTCGTGAAGATATCCTGCATACCAACACCATATGTATTTCCTTGCATGCACATAATGTGCATACATTGGAAAAGCTAATCAAGTGAACGTTAATGTATTGTAATTACTAGTTAATTTGATACCACGATTACATAAAAATAAAACAAAACACTGTCAATTTGGACGTAATTTAAGATCTAACAGGTATCGGACTTCTCCGTGTTTGTCGACAGATCTTACGTACGGTATCAATATGTATTTCCATGCACATTTGTCGTCATGTACACATAGAAAAATTTATAAAGTGAACGTGATAGTCTAAAGATATAATGTGAAACACTGTAATTATTTATACCGATATTATAATCACGTAGTAAAAATAAATGTGGATTTGAGCGCAATCCTAGGTCGAATACATATTGGGCCAAGAAGTTATAAAAGGCATAACCTTAGCCCTCAAGTAAAACAGAGCTGTGAATTGATCATCTTTGTGTAAAGTAGCAAGTAATTAACGAAAAAGTCTTTAATGATATATTAGAATCTTAATTAATTAAGTCCCTTTCCTAATAAAACTCCTTTCTCCTCCAAAACTCTTTTCTCAGTTTCTCTCTCTCGAGCTTTTACCTATTTATCATCATCTTCATCCCATTAATCTATTTTCCTTACATGATATATACAATTGTCAGACGAGAACTAGCAGCTCACTGAAACCCTAAGGTAAACACGGCAACTGTTTCTCTCTTCGTCTTCCGCCTCCTCCTCCCATCGGTATCGGTGTATTGACGCTGTGTGTGTTTTCCATTGTTTTTCCTTCATCCGCTGAGGATTTTCGTTTTCTATTGTATAGCTTATGTATTTTTTGCTGTTTTATTATGATCGTTGCTGTGCACTCTCTATAAGATGTATACGATGATAGAAAATTGGAGTGTTTACTGATTGGTTCGTCTATTCCAAGTTAATCGACTCAATTCTGCAAAACTGCTGTGTTTACTCTGTTTCGTTTTCTACTTCCGAAGTAGTATGTTTTAGCTAAATTTGTCGAAGTAAAAATTCTATTATTATGTTGCGATGGTTTTTAATGGAGTTATTTTCTGCTTTATATCTGATTTAGTATTGTTTTTACTTTTTATGTCCTTTTACATCGGTTATTGAATGTGATTTTATTCTGTGCAATAAAGTGTTAGGGGATTATGGCTAGTAGAGGTCAGAAGAGAACTGAAGCTGTGGAAGTATTGCCCCCTGCGGATAAGCGGGTTTGCAATTCGTTTGAGTCCAGACCGAGTACCTCTAATTCACAAGTAAGCTCAGCTCCGGAAGGACACGAAGCTGACATGGATGCTGCATCTTACACTTCCGGGTCGACTAGGTCAGATGGAGATGGAGAGAGGGATTCCACATATGGCTCCTGTGAGTCTGACTATAGTTTGCGGGACTATTATGGGCATAGAGCAGCTGAGGATCATACCAGATTTCAGAAAGTCCTATCTAGTTTGAGTGAGTCTGATAATGACTCCGAGCAGTTGGCTCTACTCACGGAGCTCTGTGACTTGTTGTCCTTCGCCAGTGATAGTTCATTGTCGAGCCAAATTGCAGACTCATTAGCTCCGATACTAGTCAAACTGGCCACTCATGCGAATATGCCAGATGTAATGCTCTTATCAATTAGGGCTATAACTTATCTATGTGATGCCAATCCTCGATCATCTGGTTTTCTTGTGAGGCATGATGCAGTACCTGCAATTTGTCAAAGACTAATGGTTATTGAATACTTGGACGTCGCAGAACAAGTATGTTGGAATTTTTTTACTATTGAGTTTATGACATGTACGTTTAACCTCTCCAATTTACTAATGAGGAAATTAATCTCCGTTTCCATTGCAGTGCCTTCAAGCCCTGCAGAAAATTTCATGCGAACAACCACTTGCTTGCTTGCAGTCGGGTGCTATCATGGCTGTTTTAAGTTATATTGACTTCTTTGCGACTAGTGTGCAGGTATATTCATACATTGTCATACATAAAATTCATCACTTCAGGAATAAAGGTTACATTGTTGTGGTGCAATGACATTATAAACTGAAGTTGCTTTCCTTGCTCATCTTTGTTTGTTCACATGTATCTTAGAGGGTTGCACTTTCCACTGTGGTCAACATATGCAAGAAGCTCTCTCCTGAATCTCCTTCAATTTTTATGGATGCCGTTCCGACTTTGTGTAATCTTCTGCAGTATGAAGATAAACAGGTAGCTGTCTTGAAAACATCCACTCATGAAAGTTTCCGATTCTGTATTTCCATTTACTTTCTCTAACCATGGGTTGCCTTTCTTTTAGCTTGTTGAAAGTGTGGTTACTTGCTTGATTCGAATTGGGGAGCAAGTATCCCATTCTTCAGAGTTGCTGGATGAAATTTGCAAACAAGGTCTGGTTCAGCATGCTCTCCATCTCATAGGACTAAATAGTCGAACTACCCTTTCTCAACCAACATACATTGTAAGCATATTTTCTTTTTCCGTTGTAGTTCCAAGCCTTTCTAAGAATTGACGATCTCCTTTTTTTGTTTGATGAACTAAGACCGTGATAATGGGTTGCAGGGTTTGATAGGACTGCTTGTCAAGCTGACATCTGGATCTACTCTTGCTTTTAAAACTCTTTTTGAGCTCAATGTCAGTCATACGGTGAAAGACATGCTTTGCAGTCACCATGTGTCACATGGAACACAGACTATTTCCATGGTGGAGGGGCATCATGGTCAGGTATTCGGTTTCATTCTGCCATATCTTATTTCTTTTCTTAATCTTTACACACACTCGCGCACCTGAAAGAAGTGTTTGTTTGGTGTCTTTAGGATATACTGAGATGGAACCTTTTTCTGTTGTATTTCCTTACAAGATTTTGATATGCTGAAATTATAAAAGTTTAGAATGCAATGTGGACTGTGTGGAGGGGTGTGTAGCATTTGTTTCTGGTAACTTCATTCTATGTCTAGGTTAAGGTTAGATGTTCGCTCTTTTTGCCTATTTGTCCTTATAGACCATTTCAATTTAGTTATTGAGGTAGCACAGGCCTTTGTACAAAAATTATCTCCTGTCTAGGTTAGATGTTAAGGAATAATATCAATGTTAGGCCTGACATGGTTTGAGTAATTCAATGGGAAAAGAAAAGAATACGGAGGAAACATTAAATTCCTTTGGAAAATCTTCAGGCAAAATCAACACAAAATTTCCTTAAATTTTCAAGTTTCCTTGTTTTTTTTTTCCTTTCCATTACTGATTTTCCTTTAGAACAAACATGAGAAAATTATATTTTCCTTCCATTTCATTTATTTTTCCCTTGGAATTACTCGAACCAGGCAAGGCCTTAAGGAAAGATATACGTTTGAAGACACGTAGAATTTTCATTGATTACATTCTTGTAAATCTACTGTGCTAAATATTGGTATATATTTCTTTGTTGTATCTCGTACCTATTTATTGTAGTATTACAAGTCTCAAACCTCAATTGAGGTGATTACATTCCTTGACATTAGATACACATACACCTATAGATTTGAACTGGTGTATAATGCATTCCTATTTAATGTTGCACAATTGAGGTTGTTGTGCACTGAGATGAGACTAAGGTCAAATGATTGACCTAAGCTTCTTGTTTTCCTGAACTATGCCGGCATTAGGAAAATGGGACTGAGTCACTGAGATTTCCCTTCGTATATGATCACATCTTCAAAGAATTACTACTTCAGTTTTTTTTTTTTTTGTTTATTTTATTTTATTTTATTACATCTGTTGGTTCATGCACACTTTCATTCATAATTTACATCTATGGAGGAACTCCATCGACTATTTTGCTTTCCCAAATTCTTTATCTGGTACTGAGTTTCTTTCCGTGCTTCGCTTCAAAGTAGTTCTGTATCCACACTTATTTTTAATAATATTGTTTGCATATATTTACTCATGATCTTTATTTTCCAGGTACATGAAGTCTTAAAGCTCTTGAACGAGCTTCTTCCCGGAATTATTGCAGAAGATGAAGGTCAATTAAAGTCGGATAAAGAAACTTACCTGTTGGACCATCCTGATATTTTGCAGACGTTTGGGGTTGAGTTACTTCCAAATTTAATACAGGTTGGTGCTCTTGCATTTAATTACTAAGTTGTCTGTTAATTTTCCTCACATATCCACTAATCTGTTTCACCTGAACAGGTTGTGAATTCTGGTGTAAACGTATTTATATGCTACTGTGCTCTGTCTGTTATCAATAAGTTGGTACATTTCAGCAAAGCTGATGCACTTCATAGTTTACTCAAGGCTGCCAACTTTTCAAGGTGAAAGACAGAGAGCTGTTGTCTTCTTATTTTTCTTGTCTATAATGTTTTCCGCCTAACTTGTAGATTAATACCTGCAAATCTCCTGCTTTACATGATAGTTTTTTGGCTGGCGTGCTTATGAGGAAGGATCGCCATGTGATTTTGTTGGCCCTTCAGATTGTTGATGCTATAATGCTCAAGCTCCCACACATCTTTTTAAACTCCTTCATCAGAGAAGGCGTCCTTTTTTCCATCCATGCTCTGCTTGTTCCGGATAATGGTTTGAAGCTTTCTCCTGTTTTTGATGACATGCGGTTGGAAAATGATGGAAAATCAGCTTGCCAAGATCTACACAGATGCCCATGTTTTGCTTTTGATACTAGTCAGTCTTCAAAGTCTCCGATTAATGTGACCTGCAAGCTTCACAAAGAAATGGTTCACGATCTTGCAAAACGCATATGGACATCATACTTTGAATCAGAATCACTGAACCCTGATAAAGGTGTAACTGAAGCCCTTAGGAGTCTTCGAGAATTATCCAATGCATTGACTGTCTTGGTGGATAAATCATGGCAAGATGCTTCTTCCAGTCACAAGGAAGAAGATATTGATGCTCTTTTGCATCAAATTATGCTGAAGCTTAATGACAGGGATTCTATATCCACATTTGAGTTTGTGGAGAGTGGAATTATAACTACTTTAGTGAATTACCTGTCCTGCAGAAGTCATCATGTAGGAACAGAGAACAATAATATGACCGAGCCATTAAATACCATTGATAAAAGATTCGAGGCATTTGGACGATTATTGTTGTCTTCTGCCGATCGATCATGGGAGGAATTTCCTATCATGTCACTATCACGAAGATTACAGTGTGCACTTTCATCAGTAGAAAACTTTCCTATCATCTCAAGCCATACATCTAAGATGAGAGGTTCCTATGCTACAGTTCCGTATGGGCGTCGCACTTCATACCCATGTCTGAAAGTAAACTTTTTGAGGGAAAGCGAGGAGGACGGCCTTCGTGATTATGATGAAGGTGTTGTACATGTTGACCCCTTTTTGCCACTAGGTGCAATTGAAGGATATTTATGGCCTAAAGTGAGTAGTGGCAAGACCAACGATTTAAATTTGGATCCTACAGATGTGCTGGAAAAGGATATATCATGTTCTAATTTAGCAACAGATTCAAATGGTTCACAAAGTAATACAGCCGATGACATGGTGGTGTCCACTGAAGCGCTTGACAGTCGCAAACTTAAGGTTTGTTTCATCTTCCATGCTTCTATCTGTTTAATTTAATGTACACCCCTTTGCAACCACTCACGGCTCTCGAATTCAAAAGCGCCCATTATACCTTTCTCTTAATAGACACAAGTTGGCATCTAACTATGCTTCTTTTATAAGAGAAAACTATATACTCCGTGTTCATGTGCACTAACATTGTCAAACTAAATATTGACACACAGTATGTTAACTAGTAGTCCCTGCATTCTGCCATAAAATTTGTTAACTGATGATATTGATTGCCAAGCAGAATTCAAAAGGAGTAAATATATCATGTTTGCCGGCTTGTTTACTAGTAGTAAATTTCCTTCCTCTTTGTCCTCATCTCCACCCACCCAGATTTTGAACGTGTAATAGTTATGTGCTCTTGTGTAATATGTTCCATCTTCTATATTACATTTGTTTGATCAATTAGTCTTAGCCTTAGGACATGATTTTTATTTCTACTTCATGAACTTACACAGGATCCAACTGAGCAAGTGGAACATAGTCCTGAGACGAGTAATATGATTACAGAGCACCCAGAAGGAAAAATCAGTGATGGTGCTAAAACTAAGTTGCATTTTTATTTGGAGGGGAAGAAGCTCAACAATCAACTTACATTATATCAGTGCATACTTGAGAAACAATTGGAAGTAGAGCACTATAATTCCACAAGTTCCAGCTTGTGGACCAATACTTACAAAATAACGTACAGAAGAGATGTTGCTGCGCAGTCAAGTCCTGCCAAGAAAAGTGATGCTGAGGCTCAATGCTCTCCTCAGTCCACTTCATTTGTCCCTGAGGTGTTTGTTTCTGAAGCTTATTTGAAGAAATTGGGTTCAGTTTATGATATATTATTCCTTTTGAAAAGCTTGGAAGAAATAAACAGATCCCGGCTCCATCTGATATCTCGTGAGAGGACTTATGCCTTTGCTGAAGGTCGGACAGATGATCTGGATAAGTTAAATGTGCCAATTCATGAGGTCTCCCAAACTGAATTTGTCAACACCAAGTTGACAGAGAAACTAGAACAGCAGCTTCGAGATCCTATGACTGTCTCTGTTGGGGGCATGCCTGCATGGTGTACCCAGTTAATGGCTTGGTGCCCATTCTTATTTGGTTTTGAAGCAAGGTACAAATTCTTTTATCTAGCAGCGTTGTCCAGGTTGCCTCATCAAACACATACATCATCGCATCCTACTGGCGGAGGCTCTAGTGCTAGACAGCATCAAGGAAATAGTCCTCGCAGGAAGTTTTTGGTTCATCGTGATAAAATAATAGAATCTGCTGCTAAGATGATGGACACTCATGCCAGCGAAAAGGTCCTTGAGGTTGAATATAGTGAGGAGGTTGGTACTGGTCTTGGCCCAACTTTGGAATTTTATACATTGGTCTGTCGTGAGTTTCAGAGAAGTTCCTTGGGTATGTGGAGAGAGAACCATGACTTGGAAGCTGAAGTTTCTGGATTTGTGGCGTCTCCTTTTGGGCTCTTTCCTCGTCCATGGTCACCTTCAAGTTCTACCACACATTCTGAGGTGATTGAAAAGTTTGGTCTTCTGGGGAAGATAGTTGCAAAGGCTCTTCAGGATGGAAGGATTCTAGATCTTCCTTTCTCCAAGGCTTTTTATAAACTTATTCTGGGAAAGGTAGGCTGTTTTATTTCGATCTGGTGTGATTCTCTATTTTTTTTGTTTGATATGTCGGTCTTATGGATTCTTCTCTATTTCAGGAACTCACCGTGTTCGACATTCAGTCAATTGATCCTACATTTGGCAGAGTTCTCTTAGAATTCCAGGCTATTGTTGAGAGGAAGAAGTATGTAAGATCTCTTTGCAAAGAGACATCTCCAGATCTTGATGTGTGCTTTAGGAACTCCAAAATTGAGGATCTCTGCCTTGATTTTACACTTCCTGGGTATCCAGATTATGTAGATGAGTCTTCTTGCAGTTCAAAGATGGTTAGTTTTTCAGTCCAACATCTTTTCTTTTTTTTCCATTTGTGAGAGATTTTGGCTAATAAATCAGGGAACAGTTGTATTTAACTGAATTTTTGTATAGGTAAACCTGGATAATTTAGAGGAATATGTTACACTTATGGTGGATGGGACTATAAATTCAGGGATCAACAAGCAAGTGGAGGCATTCAAATCAGGCTTTAATGAGGTAGTATACAATTGTGGTCTTGGTTTTCTGGTTCTTTCGTCGTCTTCTTTTTAAAAAAAAAAAATGCAAATGTACTTTATCTTTGTATCTCTGGCTCTCTGCAAAATGTTGTTATCTGTTTCTACAAAATGTTAGCAAGTTTGTGGTGCTCAATTACTCTTCCTTGGTGGCTCCCAGGTTTTCCCTATCAGACATCTCACGGTTTTCACAGAAAAAGAATTGGAGCGCTTAATGTGTGGAGACCACGTACAGTGGAATGTATGTGAATTAATTGTTTTCAATTTTAATAATGCAACTCTGTGCTGCAAATGCATGTGTGCTCAATTATCATGCAGCTAACTCGTTTGCTTTCTGTTTCTGATCTCTAATGATGCAGTCTGATGAACTTGTGGATCACGTCAAATTTGACCATGGCTACACTGTTAGCAGTCCTCCTATTGTGAACGTTAGTATTAGTCTAATGTTCTCCTGATTTCTTTTTTACGTCCTTGATTATAGTTTTTAGCCTGATCGATATTCTTTAATCAAAACAGTTACTGGAAATCATGCAAGAGTTTGACCGTGAGCAGCAAAGAGCATTCTTGCAGTTTGTTACTGGAGCGCCCCGACTTCCACCTGGGGGGTTGGCCTCTCTCAGCCCTAAACTAACTATTGTCCGGAAGGTTAGCATATAAAATATCCTAAAAATTTGACTCTGCTTCAGTTTTGCCTAAACCTCATCATCTGTCCTTTGCTTAAATCTCGTAAACTCTGCCTTGACAGCAATGTGGCAACTGGATAGATGCTGATTTACCGAGTGTGATGACCTGTGCTAACTACCTGAAGCTACCACCTTACACTTCAAAGGTCAACCTTTTTTTTTTCTGGCTGTTTTTTTTTTTTTCCAGCGTTTCCTGGATTACAAATATTGACATATTTAATCTTGCAGCAAGTTATGAAAGAAAAGCTCTTGTATGCTATAACTGAAGGACAAGGATCGTTCCATCTTTCATGATCTGCTTTGGCGAAAGGGGCACCTAGCATGTGAATATGGGATTAGGTAGGTTGGTGATATCCAGGAACGAAAAGCTAGTTTGGAATTTGGATGATATCAGTAGCGGTTAGGGGAGCTGATTGAGATGTGGTTAACAGTGGAGTGAATCTATTGATTTTAGATTTGAACTGTGTATATGAAGTTGCCCTCTCAATACAATATAAGCAGAGACTGTCATATTTCCAGATGAATGTACAGCAGCACATAGTCTTTTACCGTTGGCTGGTGATGTCAACATGTTTATAAAAATACTGTGCAGTTTTTATCAGTCTTCTATACTACAGTATAATTTATGTTAGAAGTTGGTTTACATGAAAAGCAATGGAAAATGCGTGTTTGCTTATTATTCTTGACCGATAATTGTTAGCTCACATACACGGATGCTGTAGGCTGTAGCCTCAGTTGATTGCTGAAGTTTGCAGTCGCTTTTTAGGTTGTGGAACTTCTTTCTTAATTTGCAGTTGTGATGTAGTGCTGTGGTGAAGTTGATTTTGTGCCATTTCAGTTGTCACTAATAATATTGTCTCTATAAATTCTAAACAACTGACATGTACTGTTGAACGCAGTGAGAAATAAATACACATCTATCCAATTATAAATCTTCTTCATTTGAAGAAATTAAGA
>JAQRGC011989563.1:0-12840 GCA_028659135.1 Plantago lanceolata
TTAACAATCTCCAAAGGTGTTTAAAAGAGTAGGCCTTGTTAAGAGTAAATGAGTTTCTAATACCCAAACCTCCTAAAGTATTTGGTAAACAGATTTTACTCCATCTTACCTTTCCTCTAGTCTTTCCATTTTGTTTGACATTCCAGAGGAAGTTTCTATTGATGTTATCCAGCCTATCAATACAACCAGTAGGGATAGTAGTGATAGACATTGTATAAGAAGGAATAGCTGTGGTAACAACCTTTATAAGAACAGTTTTTCCTGCATAAGATAGGTACCTAGCATACGAAGCATTAAGTTTATTCATCACCCTTGTTATAACTTGGTCAAAAAGATCTCTTTTCTTATGACCAAGTAAGAATGGCAGACCTAAGTACTTATCTTCTCTTTTGTTGGGGATACCTCCCAACTTTCTGCTTATTCTTTGTTTTATGGTCAAAAACATGATTATGCTTTTCTTCCAACACACATGTTGCCCAGAGGCTTCAGGATAGGTTTTCAGACAATTGCTGATGACTTTAACATTTTTAAGATTTGCTTTTCCAAAAACTAAGCAGTCATCCGCAAACACCTTTAGAGATTGTTGATCAATTCGTGTTGTCAAACAAAATGTTGTCAAACATATATAAGGTAGGCTTTTCCAAAAACTAAGCATGCTTCAGCATAGGTTTATCAATTCGTGTTGTCAAACATATATAAGGTAGATGATAAGTATTTTTTAAAATCAACAATTTTTTTTTATTCAAAACGTGATAAAAAAGGTCATTCAAGTCGTACAAAAGGATTGCATGCCATTACAATACCAAGGTACTTGTAGATGATAAGTTAATTGCAAAGCTATCTAACTTTTATGTACTACTATGTGTTTAGCGAATAAAATGATAAGTAAGTTGATTTCAGTGAAGTAGTTCGATCCAAAACTCTATTCCTCTCGGTAGGTATTTACCAATTTAGACTCTCTTCAATTCACCTTAACTTCAGTTCAGGTCAGTCAAGTTTAGTTCAATTTAAGGACATCCAATTTAAATTCGCTTAATTTAAATTTATATTTCAATTTAGTTAACTTTAATTTAGTTTTGAAACTTTCGATCTTAATGAACGGATACAAGGAAAAATGAGAAAAAAAAAAAAGAGAAAAGGACGTGAATGTGTGAAACGGATTGAGTTCCAGCCGCCAAGGTGAAGAAGAGAAAGAGAAAGAGATGAGATGATGATCGTGTCAAAAAGCGGCAAAATAGCGAAGAATTTGATTTCAATTTCAAAATATGGTAACCCAATGCTCCTTCGATTACCCAATTCACCTCCATCATCCCTAACCCTTCACCATCTCTCTCACTCTCACAAAACCCCCAAAACCCTAGCACTATTCTCAATCTCACTCCCTTCACCACCACCACCACCAACAACAACAACAATGTCGTCTACCACTTCTTCCTCCTCTTCCTGGTCCTGCCCCAAATGCACTTTCCGAAACTCGTCTTCCCAAAACTCCCACTGCGAGCTCTGTCTAACCCAACAGCCCCAAACCTCCTCCCCAACCTCCAAAGCCAAATGGTCCTGCACCATGTGCACTTTCCTCAACAACTACCGCACTCCAGCCTGCGAAATCTGCGGCACTAGGGCCTCCGTTACTCTCCGCTCTGCTCTCGAACTTGACGACAGCGATTTTCGTAAGTCGTCGGTTGGTACTGTTTTCGTGCCCTTGCGTGGCTGTACCGATTCCCTCAAACATGTTGATGGCGATGGTGGTGATGATGTTGGTAAAAAGGCTTCTGTTAGGGCTAGTACTGGAATTAGTACTAATTTGTCTGGAAATAGTCATTTCTCTGGTAGTGGATTTACTGGATTGAAGGCTTGTAGTAATAAGAGGAAAGTTAGGGATGAGGAGAATGCTGATGTTCCTGCTCCTGTTCCTGTTGCTGCTGCTGCCAAAGTTGGATTGAAGGCTTGCAGTAATAAGAGGAAAGTTAGGGATGAGGATGCTGCTGTTGCTGCCAAAGATGATCCGTTCGTTAAACCGTTTGGTAATGTTGTTATGTTTTGCACATTTTGTGTATCTCAGTGTTTGTGATACTGTATTTGTAATTTTTTGCCTATGCTGATGAGTCTTGTGGATTGAATCACTTGCATAAGCTGTGGCAGTATCTTAAAGGACCTCTTTATTAGTCTGTTAGGAAAAATCCTGTTGTTATTTCATTTTACTACTTTAATTGCAAGTGCACAAAAGTTCGAGTTTATCATTACTATGTTAGTAGCTTTTGTTGCAAAAGTGTTTTGATCACATTGCAGAGAGTTTGTAGTTACGTTGAACCAGTTTGGGTAATCTACGCTTAGGCTTCAATTTGGTTCAGTTTGCTTGTAGGACTTCTTAGCTGGGATAAGTGTTTCCATGCGGATGTAAGTTTGATTTGTTTTTATCATGCTATGAAAGTATGAATGTTTAGTTGCTTCTATACAAGAAACTGTTCTTGATCACACTGTGTGGAGTTTTAAGTTACATTGGAACAGTCTACGTACTGTAGGCTTAGGCCTCAATCTGTTTTAGTTTGTGTATTTTGACTTGGGAAATGCTATCTAGCAGGAGATGATGTTGCAGTGAGTTCAGGTTCCAAGACGTGGAAGGTTTTGAGTTATAATGTTTGGTTCCGTGATGATCTTGAGATGCGTTTGAGGATGAATGCCATTGGAAACCTTATCCGATTGCACTCACCAGATGTTATATGTTTTCAGGTTCTTTTTGTTTTTGGATCTATTCATTGTTCTGATTCCTATTCTTGAATTCGTATCTTATGTGGGGTTTCTTAAGGGTTATACTTTCTTGCTTTTGCAGGAGGTCATACCACAGTTCTATGAAATCTTCCAGCAATCCAGTTGGTGGAAGGGGTACCGTTGCTCAATTACGAACGTGAATTCATGTCCACGAGGATACTTCTGCATGCAGGTAAATATAATATGATGATTGATGAATGCTCTTGTCTAACTCAACATCAAAGTACTGCACTCGTCCTAAATTTTGTAACAAGCCTTTGTTCTGCACTGCATGCTTGGTTACTTTTCGTCCTGCATCTTTATTTCCAAATGTCGAAACTTATGAGATAAACCCTTTGCAGTTATCCAAACTTCCTGTGAAATCCTATAGCACTAGACCCTTCCACAATTCTATCATGGGTCGGAATCTTTGCGTTGCAGAGGTTGAAGTTCAGCCAGGTACTGCATTGGTTGTTGCCACGAGCCATTTAGAAAGTCCTTGCCCAGGCCCTCCTACATGGGATCAGATGTTCAGTAAAGAGCGTGTTATTCAGGCAAATGAGGCTGTGACATTTCTTGATAAGAACCCCAATGTAATCTTTTGTGGGGATATGAATTGGGATGATAAATTGGACGGTCCTTTTCCTTTGAGTAAAGAATGGTTAGATGCATGGACACAGCTCAAGCCTGGAGAAGATGGATGGACGTATGACACAAAAGCAAACCTGATGCTAAGTGGCAACAGAAAACTGCAAAAACGTCTGGATCGATTTTTGTGCAAGCTGAAGGATTTCAAGATAAGTGGAATTGAAATGATTGGGACGGATGCAATTCCTGGCGCATCATACATCAAGGAAAAGAAAGTTAAAGGCCAAACCAAGGAATTTACGCTTCCTGTGCTACCCAGCGATCACTATGGGCTGCTCTTAACAATATCTGCCAAGGATTCAACTTAAGCCAGATTGCTGCACAGTGAAACGCCTTCACTTCTTTTGTCCATTTTTGGTTTTTCCTTGTAGGAAAGATACTAATGCTTGCTGCATAATTTTGTACATGAAACTGACATCTTGTGAAGGGGTTTAGGGTTCTGTAAAACGTTTTACTTCTGGGCACTGGTTTTGTCAAATGAAATCGTAATTTTGCATTATTGATCTCGCAACCAGCCATTTTTCCTGATATCCTGTTAGCTGGTTGGAGAACTAATGAGACTTTTCAAGCCTCCATATGGTGCACTGCAATTGATATGGAAACGTATGTATACTCGTCTCTGTAGGATTAAACCTGAGTAGCTTAACAATCTTGGACTAGTAGAATGAACAGATCGCTTGGATGCAACAGCAGATTAAAGGAAAAAGAAACTTATTCTTTTTAGGTACATGTATCAGGGCAAAATTTTTGAAGATTTTCATTCATCCATTTGCTTTACAGTTTCTTTCCATTTCTAATATAAACATATTCACACCCAAACATCAAATGAAGCTCGAAAAGGATGTTAATTTGCATTAGACAGCTGAAGCTGCTCTAGAAACACGAGACAAAGCATCTTCGGACTGCTGCTCCTCGTCGGCTATGTCAGACCTCAGGGCAGGTGGTACAAATGACCAGAAAATGTCTTCCAGTGCCGGAGTTTCTTTCAGTTCTTGGCAAGCAACATCAAGGGGTGTCGATTGGAAGGAACGATAGTGTTTCTTGGTGCAAACAAAGATGAAGATGCCGGAGATAATGAGCAGTGGGATCAGAAAGGGAGCATAGATGAATTCCTTTATAGCAAAATATCCCAGCATTGTGATTTGGAACAGGATCAAGGCAGCCATGATGCGCTGGTAGATATGCGGCCAAATTTTCCCATAGGTTTCATATGTAGGAACAAACACTTTCAACACCTGTTGAAAACAAGACAAAAGAATGGGAATACTATTAAGAAATCATCTTGATACTATGTTTGCCAACAGTGTATCATACATATATGGTAGGGACTAGGGATTACATAATGAGGGGACACAGAGGATTATCAGGAAATGGTACCTGATTCCGCAGAATGAGCCATCCCAAGACAAAGTATGCCACACCAAATGGAATAATCATAGGTGCTATGACAGAATAGCAGAGGCAAATTGTGACAACCAGCATGTCACGAGGAACTCGAGTTGCATATTCAAGATCCTCAGGAGCCCAAGCTTCTCTTATCTCAGCTTCAGTTTTACAATGAAATCTTTTCTTCAATTTGAATATTATTAGTGGAACTATCCTAGATAACTCGAACCCGTAACCAACAAAAAACCTGAAAACAAACCAGATATATGTCAAGAAACAGCCGAATAGCAAGGTGAAACCCCAGCATGAAGACGATTGGCATTCAAATATTGGTTCTAACTTCTAACTCATAACAAGCAACCACAAACAAGGAAAAAAAAGATTACCTAATAGATACAAAAGTGATGAAGAAAGTAGCACTTCCCGGGAGACTGCTTCCTAGTAAAGGTACAACGGAGGCTGGTTCCTTGTTCACTTGCTGCAGTGTAGTAAAAAGCGACTGACCTAATGTAACACCAAGAAACACATTTAAAGCCGAGAAATAGAAATACTTCCCCGAGGTTGCCCTGTGTGCATGACTCTCAGAAGGGATTCCCTCAAACTTGGACAGAATCAATAGGAATTTTGGCAATATAGCCAAAAACAATAAAAGGGCCAGCTGAGGCAAATACGCCTCCAAAATTGACCTGATTGTACTTTGCCTCAATACAGGTCTTAATAACGGGAGCCACCTTTCTAAATTCTCCATTGTAGTTAATGCAGAAACGAATCCAGCAGGTACAATGTAAAAGAAGATTGTCAAGAAAACGATCGAGTAGATAAAATATTGTCGAATTTGCCTCTCAAAATACTTTTTTCCAAGATTGGACCATATTAGCTGACCAGCTTGTGGAGCATCCATGACTGTCCATGAATCGACCCTCATAGCATGCAGAGTTTGTGAAGCGGAAGCAGCGGTAACTCTGTTATTGAAAAAGATTATGGCTGCACGTTCTTGTTTGTCCTTCAGAGTGACTTTTCTCTCAGCTTCCAATTCTGGAACCAGCTCTTTTATTTTTTCATTACAGTACTCTATTGTGTCAACTTTTTCACCAATGAGGCCTAGAAAGCCAGTTTTGGTAGTTGGTCTTTTTCCTTCAGAATTACTACCATCTGATCTGGAAGCTGCATATGTAACTTCAGCTCGTGCCAGCTTCTTTTTGTATTTTTCCAACTTCTTATAAATCTTGTTTACCTGCGTATCATCAATAAACTCGTACAGATTAGTTTAGGAGAAAGCTGAATCAATAACCAAAACTTCATTTATAAAAAAAGAATGAAATGAAAGAGTACAGGTGAGTCTACCTCCTTATTGTCTGTGATGACCATCGACCTATAAAACGTATCTGGATAGATTTCCTTGAAATAACTGTCCACCTTTTCCTTAACTGTTTCACCCTCGGCCTTAGGTATGTCTCGAACAAGCACAGCAAACTGCTCAGGCCTAACTTCAGCTGACATAATTGCCTCAGCTCTGAGTTTTGCCACATGATTATATGCTTTCCATAAATCGCAATACGTAACAAAAGAAACCCAGTACACTGCTACTAAGAACGCCCACAACCGGGGACTTTTTTGCTGTAATGCATAGTGAAAGGAAACAAAATCAACAAAACAATGTCAGAATTTCATTGCCATTACAATTCTCACACTCATTACTCCGCAAAGAGAAAGTGCCTGCTAATGCCTCTCAAAATCGCATGCCTTTCTGATTTATTTAACAGATTTCAGCAAGTCTTGGAAAAAATTATAACTCAGCCAATGTTTCTCAAAATTAGCTAGCACACAAACAGTCAAATGCCTAAAGAAAAGAGTGCTTTTCTCCACTCCAAGCTGTGTTCCACTCGTTTAAAGCAAACCAAACACAATGAAAAAGGCCTAAATACCAAAAAAGCTAGCCTCCAACTTTTACTTAGCAAAATAGTGCATTCAGACAGCATTCAATCACAACGAGAAATTAAGGGATGAAACAGAATTACTGACTCGAACATGCGACATGGATAGCCGGTCAAAATCATCGTAAGTTACTGTAGTAGTGGTGTTGCTATTTGTGTCATTACTTCTTATCGTGACAGGAATAGGATGGTCAGTAGAAGCAATTGGCAGAAGAACAGGCAGAAGCAAAAGGCCTGACAATACCAATATTCTCAGTACTGCATCAAACAACAAGTGTACATTAACACATTTGAAAACAAGTAAGCCATATAAGTTCAAAACTCACCCAAGATTTTCCACTCTCTAATAATTACCGCTAGTGAGAAAGACAAAGTAGACAGCCGTATCTACCCCGGAAGCCCTGAGTACATCAGCCTCCGAAGAACAAACAGCTTCCCGGATCCACGCGAATGGGTTCCGCGTCAAGTTCATCCCCTCGTACGGATCCATCCCCCTGAGGATCCGGTTCGGGTAGTAAATGACATTGTTACTCTGCCTCCGAGACAGAAAGGCGAAAAGCAGCATGAGGATCAAGAATATGACAAGCGATGTCCCTAACGACGTAAAAAACGAGCCGAAATCCATTCCAGCTCTTCTGTTTTTCAAACTTCACTCTGTAAACTGTATTGTAGAATACAAACAGATTAAGGAACAATGGACCAATAGACTAATAGTAAGTCATTATGAGCTGTGACATATGTGTATTGCTCAAATTTAATATGGACCCTTTAAAGTATAATATTCTTGAGAATCTGTAAATGTTGTCTTTTTTAGTTGTATATTATTGTCTTGAATAGGATTATGGGAAGCAATGCAAGTCATGAAAGACAGCTAGGTGGAAAATTTAAAAATTTGCAACCAGAAATCCATAACCAGATATGGAACTTCCATTCCACCTTGTTTTCTTCCTGAGGAGATCTATCTACATAAAAATATACTCATAGCTTGAAATTTTGTTGACTTGTAAGATATAAAAGTTTTCACATTAAAACCAAAGCAATGTGCAGTGTGTACTACACTAGACATCAATGGAAACTAAACTAGAAAAAAAAGTCTCCTTTCCACCACCCCACAGCTTAATTCCAAACCCCACGGGTTAGATTTACAGGTCAAATTATGACTAATCTTTTCTTTTGGTGCACCAACAAGCACATAACTTTAGTTTGCCTACTTTGAAAGTCACCAACTCACATGGCATTATGGGAAACACCTCAAACTTGGTAAATTACAAAAACCAACAAGAAACACAGATGGGATTGTGATGACATTTACAAAGTACATGGGTGTTTATGCAAGATTTGTAAAAGAGAGGGTTGTTATGCAAATTACACAATCATTTTCAGTAGAAGCTTTACATTGTTGATTCTGTAAAATTGAATCCCTGGAAATTGATACTTGGGCATTGAAATTGAAAATGAAGCAAACAAGAAACAGAGGTCTGATAAACCGATCAAACAAGAATCAAGTAAAAAGCACTTAGAGAAAAAGTAATATGAACAACAAGAGGGTATAGAGAAGCTTATGCTAGATGAGAATAATATAGAGGCGATTAGCGGCGATGGAGGCGGAGGTGATGGGTAGAAGAGATGAGAGATCGTATCGGAAATGTTTGATTCTAACGTCTGTCCGGTGGTGATACTGTTGGGAATGTTTGAGAAGAAAACTGAAAATCGAACCGGTGATTCTGTTACACTCGAACCGTATCCGGTTTACAATTCACCGGTTTCGAATTGGGCTTAAATTCTGTGGATTGGGCTTGTTTTAGGCCCAAAGAATGAAACCTGTTCTGCTTCTGTGCTTGGACACGAACTACCCAAACGGAGAAGATGATCGCTGCTCCTCCGCCGCCGGAAATTCCGAAAGGTAATGTAGAATTAGCTATTTGTGTCAATTAGTATACATCTTCTTTCACCCACCATGTTAATTCATTACTAGACGATAAATTATTGTACCAGTAAGGCTATGTTCTCTTCGTTTGAAAAACGGTTTATTTAGTTCAGTTTAGACGAAGGTAAACCTTAATGCCATTGGCTGTAACTTTCACTATTTATTACTTCTGTAGTAGGACTGTGGTTACTGTAAATGAACTTGCACTGTGTCAAAGAACTAAATGAAAATGGTGAAAATGAACTGTTATTGACAAACACACTTGAACTCTAGTATATTTACATAGAATATAATGAGATGAGATTTGTAGTGGATGTATCTGCAACTGATTGTCATTTTTAATTTTTTATGATATTCAACTTGTAGTGGATGGAGCTTCTAGCCGTATATAGTCATACATGATTCCAGCAAGGGCATCGCCTCCCCTGGCTTGGACGAGATACACACAGTTGTCACCCTGGGTCAAGAACGACGAGGGAACATCAGCACTGAAAAGCTGGTAAACTCCGTGGATTCCATGTCTACAAACTGCATTGCTTGTGCCTAAATTCTGAACTTGGAATATAAGCTGTTTTGCATCTAACTCGTTTACGTACACCTGAAATGTATTATGCATATAGGTTAAGACTTGAGAGCTAGTTGGATACCAAATGTTTTGAAGAAATAGGTGATTTGGATTCATGAGCTGTTATGATTTATGAACTATACCTCCAAATCTGAACGGGTAGCTGATGCGATAGCCAATCTGAGCTTGTAAGTACCACTTTTCACAGAATTCATGTTAAATCTGATCTGCCATGTTGTTGGCAAATACTTATTATCTGCACCCCTCCTGTATAGTTTGTCATCATGTTATTCATCATGCTTAGGAAGAGTTAACCCTTTGCCTATCAGTACATCTTTAGGTGGTAGCAAGTGAACTCTTGGGGTCATTTTGCATATATGCACATTACAATGTGTAAAGATGGATGGATACCTGTACACATGAGCGAAGAACCAATCTTTCTTTGGATTACTGCTACCAATAGTGAATACTTGATCAGATGAGGGATGTATGTCTGTGTATCGATCCCACAGTCCATACTGCCGGTATCTGTAGAGAAGGAAATGTGAAAGAGTTACATGGTTTTACGTTTAGGGAAAAAAAACCATTTCTGGAGGCACAGAATTTGAATATGAGGTTTATCTCGTTTTGAACGTTCGGCTATTGAAATATGCAGCATATATAATGGATAGAGTGATTATGAAATGTGGAAGGTGCTTACTTCTCTGGGCTGTTAAGAAATAGCTTGT
This sequence comes from Plantago lanceolata, assembly GCA_028659135.1. Taxonomy (NCBI): domain Eukaryota; kingdom Viridiplantae; phylum Streptophyta; class Magnoliopsida; order Lamiales; family Plantaginaceae; genus Plantago; species Plantago lanceolata. The sequence continues at coordinate 9,937 of JAQRGC011989563.1, forward strand.
TGGCATAACTTGGGTTCACATCAGGTACGTAGTAATCAATAGCCGTACGATCTGGGAATCCTATCTCCCACACAGTTGGACCATCTCGAATGGGAGCATAGGTTAAATTGCCTAGCTGTGTTTCTGAACCTGATAGAATGAAGAGATTGTCAGAATTGAAGTATTTGTCAAGTAGGCATATGTCATAGGCTAACATTATTGTGACCTCAACCATTCATGTTCGAACAGGAATTTTGCTCCTGACATCCCTACCTGCTGAGATGGTAATAAATTCTGCTTTCAGGTAATCACCAATGAAACCCGGAACCCATCCATGAACACCATATTCTCCTGGTATGATATTCTTTATAGTAAAGTATCCATTTGAGTCTGTCTGTACCCAAAATTGATAACCCTGCAGGAGTCGAAAGATTTCGTTTAGGTCAAGTTACAATGTCACAAGGATTCTTGAGGTCAGATAGTAACCTTGCTTTCAAGTTGCCAGGAGCCTTCAGTTCTTGCAATTGATAAACCAACATACGCAGACTTGGCAGGAATTAAAGAAGCTGAGATAAACCTGTAGTTTACACCAAGCAATAAGCTGATTTACGGTTTTTTTTTACTTTAAGAAACCATCTATGTAGAAGATTTATATACAATATCATTACTTGTCCTGCACATAGAGTCGTCCTGTAGCTGAACCGCGTTCCTTGGCGGTGAGATAATATGGTGAAGAGATGAAGTCGTATGGCCATAATGACACTTCCATCAGCCTCTGGTATTTCAAGAACTTATGTGTCAGTTCATTAAATAAGAAGTTTACTTCAGTCAAATGTTAAAACATATACATACCTGCCTTTTTGCGTCTAGCCATAAGTTATGAGCTTTTGACACATCTGTGGTTGTATTAAGGTAGATAAAGAACGGACCAAACACCTTTCTCCATGTCTCACCTCCGCCAAACTGTATTGTCATGTCGTCCCCTATGTAGTGACCGGAATGAAGCATCTGTTCAATCAAAGATCAGTATCTTCAGCCAGATAAAATTCTGTCATTTATTAATACAACCATTCTTTTTTCACTCCTTTAAAGCTTATGGTGTTCAATTCATCTAGCTTAAGAAGTTGTGTATTTGGTTTATTTATATCCTAGTTCCTAGATAGGAAAGTGATCATGTTATTACTGTAGGAACTAGGTAGAAATGTTACAGCGAGGCAGAATGGACCAGTGTGCGCTGTGAGATTCTGTTTAGTTGGTCCACCGCTACGAAATTCTTGGCTGGGGAAGATTGTCCAGAACCCGACTATAGGATTGGAGCTTATCCATCCGTGAAGTCCTCCATCCTTGTTGTCCATGGAGTATTGGTATTTGTCTTCCACCTGTTTCCCCGAATGAATTTAGTGCTGATGCTAATGCAATACGAGTAGAGGATAAAATAACCCAACAATTAAGTTGCATACAGTAGGTAAGTATTGTACCTCTCCTTTTAGGTCTGGATTTATGGGATTAACCAGCAAAACTGACTCGGGAACAATAAGTTGCTTGCCTCTTGGCGGAATTATATCATCTGGCATCGGCATTATTCTTTGCTTCTCATCTGTGATTGCCATGTAATGAAACCTGCTCCAAGGATCATCATATAGTATTATTTACCGCACTCTAGCTGCACCAAACAATTGTGTCTACACACCTAGTATAGTAGTAGTGTTTACTATGCTTACAGCTTACCTATCCTGTTGCAACCTGAAGGCCATTCTCACTTGAGCAATATCAAAGGCCGCGCTTCCAGGAGGGCACTCACATATTGCATAACAATAAAAACCTGATACCCCGCTCCTTAGTATGTACCTGGACAGGGCATAAATTGTGATAAAATACCTATAAAGATGTGTCCAAGAGCTGTAAATAAATATCTTTGGGAAGAACATACCTTAAGTCAACTGTGAGAGGTAAGCTGGATCCACGAACTGAAGGATCATATGTGCTCTTGAATGAAACCTCCATGTGATCGTTGCTCAAGTTGATCACACTGTACACAGATCCTCTTAGCCTTTCAGGAAATGAAAATTTATTTAATTCATTGCTTTATTTTCAGGTAAATGCAAGTCCTACAAAATCGTCGAGAATTCATACAGAGCATATCTGTCCTGTCCTCCCGGTAAGTTCCAGTTCATATCCCAGTATCTGCATAGTTGTAAAAAAATCATTAGCTTAAGTTCTTGAATCTGACAACACTAAGATGATATCTTGCACCGTTGCACGTATATGGAGCCAGAGAGCTTTCTTGATTCATTTGCTGAGAACTTGTGAAATATAGGTGCTATGTAGAGTATGGATATATATGTTCAAAATGCAAAAAAGTGTGTATTAAGAAGTGAAAACTACCCTCTGCTCAATTCGTTCGATTTGGTGTCAAGCAGATTGTCCATTCCTGCATAGGTAATGGCAGTCAATAGTCCTTGTGGTTTCGATATCGTGAGCTTTACAACCCCGTTATCTGCCTCAATCTGCACATATGGGAGAACATGCATAAGTCATTTAGTTCTACTCTACCTTGCTGGTGTGGTGAACCATGAAAGGGTGTGTGTTCTTACATAGGAGCTTTTGGTGATCAGTGTCACATTTTTGCTTGCCATGACAAAATTCGATATGGTTGATCTTTTTCTATATTCGTTGGTGAAACCGAAACGATGACAGATTTGCTGTGGTTATAACTACTTATAAGATTAAAGCATAGAGGATAAAATCCTTCTTGAGAATGAAAGTGAAACTTCAACAAAATTAGTAGAGACGACGAAGGTTTAATATGCCTTGTGTTGTCATCATGTTACTACCTAGAACAAGACATGGTACGGAATATCTTGTTCATGTCACCATTAAGTGATAGTGAAGGGAATGTACTACTTGTCGTCCATTTATGGCCCC
>JAQRGC011990410.1:0-10763 GCA_028659135.1 Plantago lanceolata
AGGTTCATTTCATAGTTGCAGCCTGTGAGAATATGATTAGTGGGACTGGTATGAGACCTGGAGATGTTATCACTGCATCAAATGGAAAGACAATCGAGGTACAGTTTTTTTTTGTTTACTATAGTAACTAGTGAACTAAAGGTCGACGTGTTGTGCTAGTGTCAACTTCCATGTTTCTTTTTTATTTACTGAGAAGATAATATATGTACATGGTTTTCCTTGTTATAATGTACTCATGGTTATATATATATGAGAAACAATATGATTACTGCACCTTGTACATCTTATGTAATCTTTGTGCTCGTCAGCGATTTAGGTAAACAATACTGATGCTGAAGGAAGACTTACACTTGCAGACGCTCTGGTCTACGCTTGCAACCAAGGTGTTGACAAGGTATGTCAGAAAACATGTTTTTTCATCAAGAGGATCTGTGACCATACATTTCATGTATTTGAACTTCCCAATTACAATATCATCAGAGAACCTTATATGGCTAATGAGGAAATGACAGCCAGATACATCATTTTGTTTATGTATTCTTCAAACAAGCAATATCCATAATTATGTTGTTATCTTGCATCTAAGATTGCTTAGTTGATTTATGTACTTGTGTAGAAGTAATGGAATTGGAAAGGATGTTACTTGTGTGATACGGAATCGACTGGTTTTATTGTTGTCATGAATCCATAGTTCCATACCTTTTAGAACTCTTTTCCTCCTCTTGCCTACTGAAAAGCTTTATACTGTTCAGGATTGAAATACTCTCCTGTTGTTAATACGTAGTGATTTATTGATGAACTTATGGTATCTGCAGATAGTGGACCTCGCAACCCTAACAGGAGCCTGTATAGTTGCTCTTGGGCCCTCTATTGCCGGTGAGTGCTTTATGAGTCTTTTGTTACTGAACATTTATACATATATGTTCCATGGGATTATTATCATGGAACATATTTGAAAATTGGGAGCAATATAAAATTACATTGTATATTTATTAGTATCAATGCACTTGAGGAAGTGTATGCAAAATCATGTTTGGAGGAAAAAAAAGTCCATTAGTTCTATTACGGAATACCTATATGTGAAGATGGTGAATTGGTGAAAGTTGAAAAACTATGTTTGTTTCCATGATTGATTTCTTCAATGAAAAACAGGCGTTTTTACACCCAATGATGAGCTTGCCAAAGAGGTAATGGGAGCATCAGAGGCTAGTGGCGAAAAGCTTTGGAGGTTGCCTATGGAGGAAAGCTATTGGGAATCTATGAAATCAAGTGTGGCTGATATGGTAAATACGGGTGGTCGTCAAGGTGGGTCCATCACGGCAGCTCTATTCTTGAAGCAGGTAAGAATGATGCTTTTGAAATTCTCTTCTCCCCCTTTCCTCATAAATCAGTATCCAAGAATGGCTTAAGTTGTCATATCAGTTACTACATGACATATTGACAAGTGCAATCTTTAACTGTTTTACCTGCTGATGGAGAAATGTGATCAATAAAATTGGACATCTAGGAAGATGTAGTTAATGAAGTTTCTACTGTTGCCAGTTTTAGAGACGATCTAAACGGAAATCTGATGTGAAAGAATCTGTTTTGATGACAAAATAATCTTTTGACTATATCTTTTTTGGTGCGTTAACCAAAAATCAGAAGCCCTGAGATTAGTTTAATTTGTATCTTTTCCAAGTATTTCTACGATTAAAGGACAGAACATCAAGATTCCAGAGAAAGTACTGAATGTTTACAACTTTGAGGATCTGGTGTTGACAATATGGAAAGTCAGTTTGTTCAGCCTGAGACATTCACCATATTATATATCTGCATATCCTTGAAACTGTATCATATACAGTCATATTGATGAATGATGCTCATTTGTGAACTGTCTGTTAGCCTGTATCTTGGTAGCGATTTGCTGATCTGTAATACTTGAATCTAACAAGTGGATCTTATCCCGCAGTTTGTTGATGAGAAGGTCCAGTGGATGCACATTGACATGGCTGGTCCAGTTTGGAGCGACAAGAAGAAACACGCAACAGGGTTTGGCATCTCTACACTGGTCGAATGGGTGTTGAAGAACTCTTCCTAGTTACAAATTCCAGAAATGCTGCCTGCTCATAGTATTCATACATATTCATCTCTTGGCGCGAAAAACATTTCAAATGCCAAGCAAATAAAGTTCGTTGGTGGAAGAGGAATGAGGCAGTTTGTCATGAAGGGATTGCAACTTGCCTCTTCAAAAGATTGGAACTGTTGATGCAGTTTTTTATTTTTTGAAATTTCTCCTGAACATTTCCCAGGTCAATCAATATAAGGAACATTTGTGATTTTTATTCCATCATTTACTTGATCTGCTTCTATATTTGAATGGCCGGGATAAGTCACTGGAATCCCACTACCACCCCATGGAGGTTTAGATTTGCAGACTTGAGGCCACACGCCCTAAATCTGGGTTATTTACAGTGAAATCGGCTTCTTATAATAATACGATTTTTTGCAATGTAGAGGCAAACTTAACACACTGTTCAACCATCTACTGGCTGAACTGATAAAAGAAATGAAATCGGTTATAACAGACCTGAACCGAAGGTACAACAACAACACTCAATTATCTGCAAATGTATCCTTCCCCTGAAACTTCATGTATGTGCCTCAATATAGATGGATATGCAAGCAAGGATTTGGGAGTTGCAGGTGTTAAGGAAATTTTGCAAGCTACTTGTATCTTAATAGTCCCTCTTCCAATAAGTTGTCTTTTAATATCAGAAATTTCAAATCTTCCACCTATTATTCTTCACATTTTGGAGCCTTATTTCTACATCATATATGATATATTGGATTAAAAATACGATAAATTCAATATTGTAACAACAAGAAATCATATTACTATTATATATGTCTCCACGTCAAAGTGAAATATAGAATTTTTTTTATATCAATTATGGTTGTTGGAATTTTTTTTATATCAATTATGGTTTTTCCTAGTTCATGATGACAACGACAACAATTTTTTTTGGTAGGAGAGTATGATCTTTAATTAAAGATTTCCAGGTACTTGATCTGGGAAGAGAAAGCCAGAAAGAAAGGAAAAGCCAATCTATTCACTAATCTTGCTAATTTCTAGATTGCTTTTAAAGCGTATTCCATAATTGTAACATTCCTACTAACATCCTTTTTAAATTTTCTTAACCATCATTTTTTTTAAACCTGACTTAATGTACAATAGAGTCGATTTGTAATGTATCGTGCACCATTCCAAAATTTACCCAATGACATACCACTTTATCCGGATACAATTTTTTTTGTTATTTGTTTATCAAATGATATATTTGTATAAATAATAACACACATGATAAAGGTCTTCATTTCTTAAATGATAGATTTTTATAAATAATAAGTTAACAATAGACCAGCACAAGCACAATCACTGTAGATCAAAAGATCGGTACATTATCCATGGGTCGGTACATCATCCACCATATATAATGGTATGTCATAAGAACATGCCTCCAATGTCACTGTAGATCAAAAGATCGGTACATTATCCATGGGTCGGTACATCATCCACCATATATAATGGTATGTCATAAGAACATGCCTCCAATGTATACAGACGGCATAATTAACTCTATCCTAATTACTGATACTAATAGACTAAAGAATTACATACATGCTAATAAGAATAATAGTACTAATTAAGATATTGATAACTAGTCCGCATCATTATGCGAGTAATCTTAAATAGGATCGTCATATAATAATCATTGTGATAATGTGATCCATATTTAAAGTACATATATTCAACAATTAGACTACCTTACTCCTTAACTTGAAGGCAATGCTTAACCAGAAAAAAGATAGTGTTAGTGCTAATTAATATGCACCCGGAATAACATAGCAAACATTCTTTTGTACCAACAAAAATATATTAATAAAACAAAATAAAAAAAAAGGTGTGACTACGTCGAGAATAAGATTACGTGGTCCAAAATCAGCATAGCTCAATTCCACCGTACACATTCTAAAAACTTGTGCTCTCTAAATTCATACAGACTTTGACATCAAAACGATCTTCAACATCCTTGATGTCCAAGTTTATATATATTAGCTTCACTATATATGAAAATACGTAAATAATAATAATATATAGTAAATAATAATAACAACAACAACAACGATAACAACTAACATCAACAACAACATGTTTGTATTCTCAGCTGCCTTCGCGCTCCTCACGCACATAACTTTTTGTTCACCACCCCTATTGATGGGTTGGGGTAGAGGATGAACCAATGACAATTTCGAGCTGTCTTGTGTTATCGGCTTGCGGTCCCTTTGTTTTCTGAAGGCACCCTTTGCTCGAGTTGCAATGTGCATAGGATCGGATGGACCAATGGGGTGGGTGACCATGCCATTCATTGTTCCAGTGTGGGTGTGAAGTTCAGGCATAACTGGGTGCGTAATACTATGTTGGTGTATATTTGCTCCAAGGTTGGTGTTGGACGAGAGCTTATGCCTGCGGGTTTGCTACTGTTCAATTGGTCCCAAGGTAAAGACTGTACGTGTTCCTTGTAAATTTAGAATCTCAATTGAAATGCTTCAACATTTTTTCGGTATGATCTTCATTCTTTGCAACTTTAAAGTTTTGCACTTGTAATCCATTTAACCAAAACGGTATTCTGTTCGGGAGCGGAGCTAGAAATTGAAATTAGGGGGGATTTTCATAATTTGGGGGGTCAAAATTTAAAAAAGCGTATATATTACTTATAAAAAAAATTTAAATTTTCTTACATATTAAAAAAAATCCGAATTTTGGGCTAGCCATACTTTCTTTGCAAAAGATTTGTCATGTCCAAGGCAATGATGTTGATGGAGAAAATCGCAATTATAATAAATCGAGTATATTTTCCATGGGATTGAATTTTTAACAAATCCTAACGTAAATTAAATTGAGATCTAATTTATGGCGCCGGCACCCCTGACTCCGCCCCTGGTTATGGCAGTAATTGAAACATATATATATTATTATTAATCAAATGTCCATGCAGCTTGATTTTGCACCATAAACCTTAACACACACTACTTTAATATGCCTGATCTATAGCAAGGATCTAACTGAAGTTTTGCATTTTGCTTTATTACTACACTAGTTTAGTATGATTCACACTTGAACATTTTCCAGTGTGGACCAGAAACATTATCCCTCGAGTATACCGGTCGAATCGAGTATTAAATTTATTGGTGTAATTGATACGTTTCCTCCAAAAAGATTGGAGAATTTATTCTTTGCTACGGTAGTATATCTCTTGATGCTTAAAAGTCGTACAATACTCATATATTATAACTATGTTGTTCATATAAATCATTGTATAATACATTTAAACACCATAGGACATACATATTGTGTGACGAATAAACCAGATTTGAGTATATCTCTCCAACATATCCGGTGATATATATTGATAGGGAATCACAAGTTGATGCTGAATTGATCACTGATCTTATGGGCTGGCTTATCCAAACAGAACGTGGTACGCATAGAACCATATCTAATCAACATTGGCCGGTCAAATAAAACTGCACAAAAAAGGAAAGTTAAGATGAGACCTCAATCTCAATTGCATGGTGGAACCCATACATCTCACATGTTCTTTTTTTAAATGGAAAATTTATTCTAATTTTACGACATTATCATATTTTTAATTACATTATAACTCTAATTATGTGCTACTTAACATTTCTATCCGCCTGACCATAAATCTCACATGTTACTCCATTACTATATTAGAATCACACCGCCTTATATATCCACTTGAACGAATTTTAGTGAGCTAGAATGATAATATGAGAGAGAGAGAGAGTAATTTGCACAACCACATTAATTGTCATATTATGTGCATTTCCCTAATTTACCGTCGTCGTCTAAGTGTAACCACCGGTTCGACCCTCTAACAATATTTCCTCATCAATGAAGATAACACAAAAGAAATTAAAGAAGCGGGGGTTTTGGTAAATGAAGAAAAGTTAAGGGTTGAAAGAGGTGTGATGACAGAAGCACAGAGAGCACAAAGGAGTGAGATGCACAGTTTGCATGCATTTTCATCATCTGTGCTCTCTATCTTCTGTCAACAAATTCACCAAACACCTTAATTTACTTTTCTTTATTACTATACCACCCTATATAAAAAATTTCCGGATTCCAAAAAAAAAAAAAAAAGAAAGAAAGAAAAACTATACCACCCTATATATCTACACATCAAATTAAAGATTAGTGCCTAGCTAGCTATTTTCAAGAACATAGCTAGCACATAATGAGTATGCAGGAGCGGAGTCAGGATTTTAAGGTGGGGCGGCGAAACATGAAATTTTCATAACCACCCGCCACCCGTGTATATCGGCACTTGTGAGTATAAATGTGTATGCATTTAGAGAGAGATGTGTTTGAGAGTTTGAGGTGTGAGTAATGAAGCAAGGTGAGAGTGTGTATTTATAGGAAGATATTGGGGGATAGAGGATAGTCAGATCACAAGATCCTTCTATATTTGGCGTAAAATGGGGTACCCTACCAGAGACCAAGTGCAAATCTTGCTGTACCAGCAGCATTTTACATTTTGTTGTAACAGCTAGTCTAACTAGCTTGTCACGAGTCCAGTCAAGTCCATGTCCAATGCATCTCATTTTCATGTAATTTCAACATTCACTGATCACACCATGCATGCATGGTTAATTTTATTTCCCATACGGACCCACTAGACCGGAACGTACCTCTCTAACAAAGTCATAACTCTCTACAAATTCGAGCTCGTACACAATAAGAAGTTAAATGCTGCAAGTACAAACACAATCTCCAACCACAATTCCAAATACTTTCACCCTCCTAAGCATAAGATAGGATATATAATTCAACCAATCCACAAAATTGTAGTATCCTCTATCCATCTTTTCATAACTAGTCAACTAAATCAAACACTGAATTTGATTTTTGTCTAAAACACCTTGAATAGAAATGGATTTGATTATATCTAAAATACGTCGAATATATAGAAACGGGTTTAATTACCTACCCAACATTCGTAATTTATTCTACATTTCCCCAACTTGTACCCAATAATCGCTAAATGGGTGCGGATTGTAAGCGTTTATAAATTTTTCTTTTTTAAAAAAACCCTCAAAATTCGTTCATTTTAATGACACCAAACAATAACCTTCAACTTCTGCCCGGATCAGGCTGGTTTAAGGTCTATATTGTATCACTGGTTTGGGTTATTTGGATTTGAACCCTATTCGTACCCTGAACACGTTTATTACAGAACATGTGTGTTGATCGAGCGTGTCAGGTCAGCACATGTAGAATCCTCTATGACTAATTTCAGGGTAATTTTCTAGATGTAAAGTAAAAAATAGAAATTGTTCGTCCTTTGATTGTCGTAATTTACATGAGTAGTAATTGTTAAATGTCCTAGAACATGCATTAAATTGAATTTGGTGGTTGAGTCGATCTATCGGTACTTTTGATTGGGATCTAGCTAGTGACGTTGTTCTTGAGAGTACTACTACAATGACTGAAAATTTCAGTAGAATAGTTACTGCATGCATGCCCACAGTTTCAGGAAGTATAATTTTTCATCTTTTGGTACAACTTTAATTTTTACTGGTTCAGAGTTCAGTCATGCATATTATGTGCATCTCTAGTTCTCCACTATGAGATTTTTTTACCAAGTTTGTTACAAATAAATAGCAACTTCATAAATGTGATACCCTGCCAGCTTACATTGGAGATGTACATTTTATCATATCGATCTTTAAATTAAAACATTATAACAAGTCTCAATATTTGTACCTTTGTGGTCCCTCCCCACAACTTAAACTCGTTGTTTCTAGCTAGCTAGTTTCTACAACATAAGTAGCTCCGACAATTAGGTTTATTCCTCATAATGCAGAGAAAACCGATCACCACCCTTACCAACCGATCGTGCCTTGAGCTTTTATGCAGTCCCATGCTTTTAACCTTGCTTCATATTAATAAAAAAAAAAAATTGCCGTTTCTAAAAATATGAGGTGGTTGGAATTGAGTATGGTGGTTAAATTATTGTTGAGGACATGGTAAGGACTAAGGACCATTAGGAAGGAGAAGGACCACCAAGATTTCATAAAAAAAATGAAATCTATATGGTTCGATGTTACTACATTTAGAAATCCAACTTAAGTGACTCTCCGTGTGTAATCATTTCATACTGTGCTAGCTGGAAGCCTGGAGACTCTGGAACATGGTACAAACTCTGTTTCGAACTAAGCATATAATTTCCATTGTATTCTTAGAAGTATTGTGAGGTTCGATTGTATTTTTATATTACCTCAAGTTATGGAGAATACATGAGATTCTATGTGATGAGGGTAACATCTAGTGCCATATATATATATATATACCCGCCGGGTTGGATACCGTAAGATCTTAGAAGGATTTACCTTAAACACTCAACCTTTAGTACAAAAAGTTTAATTCTCGACACCGACAAGCGTACCGACAGTTAGTAGAGAGACATATGTCATCATGAGTACAAGTATACTTCGTAGGGTGATATCACCATCAGGATGACACCTGCTGTCATCGGACTGTCAACAACTCCCTTAAATTGAGTACGGTTTAGACTTAACACAACTGAAATAATGTATAGTACGCATGATTACTGAGCACACTCGTTAAGAGAATTCCTCGCCAATAAATCCTACACGTTGTCCAACATGAAGTAAGTAAAATTCCTAACTCTGACCCTTCTCTCTAATATTTGGGCCTTAACTATTCGACCTCCGACCTGATTGAGTCAGGTCAGAATAATTCACTAGCACATCCATCTTATCTTCTTAAAAGGTTCCCACGCTACAAATTACTTTAGGATTAACAAGGGCTTAAACTCCAACTAGTCGAAAGGTAAGGGAATTGAGGGCGCTAAAATGTATTCATCACTCTGAATATTGTTTTTATCCTTAGCAATTTTGTAATTACCTATAAAATCTCCACCATCATCATGTCTTAATTATACTAACTACTAAGGATGAGCTCCATTCGACTTAGATTTTTTTAGCTGAATTTGATGAAGCTGAATTGAACTTATCTTAGTGAGCTTGAATTGAACTGAATACAAATGAATTTAAGGTGAATTGAAAGGAGCATTAATGTGATTTTTTATTGATATACCAAAAGTCATTGACAATCCTCCATCCATAGAGTTGTTCAACTCATTAAGCACCGTCTATACCAGTATAATCGATCCGATCAACATCTCATCATATATTAATAATTTAAAGAAAATATCATTGCGCAACATAGACAAACTAGAGGCACTCCCTCCTCGACGTGATTGATCCGAGCCGAAGACTAAATGCTCCTCCAATAACCTTGAGAGAATATGAAAAAGTATTGAATGATTAGAGGTGATCGATCATATATTGATTCTTGATTATGATGATGAAGAATTGTGACGACGAGAAATGACTTTTATTCCATCTTACTCGTGGAATATGAAAAGAATTCCAAGTATACGACTACTATTATTGTCCATACACATGAAAAGAAGCTCAAGTAGCCCACAAGAATGGAGAATAAAAGCAAAAATAGATGATCAAAACAACCCTCTACGCACATTCCTTATCTCTTCAACCAGTGCACCACCACTCGAGATAAAGAGACTCAAATCCCCACTCACTTTGCCGAATACCACCTCACTACGTGTCGTGTCCCCATACCTCTCTTTTAGGATTTCTACAAAGATCGTGTTCTCATTAGGAGTGAACGTAGCGAGTTTCGGCCCATATTTTTAGTCTCTCTTCTTTTCATCTAAAAATTCATTATTTTCAATTCAATTCAGTTCAATTCTGTTTAGTTCTGTTCAGGCTTACTTAGTTATAATTTGTACTGCACTTCAGTTCTCTTCAGTTCTGTTATGTTCAGTTCAGTTCTGTTCAGACGAAAAAAACATAGTCTTAGTGAATCAAACTGTTCTTCTAGAGGTGTGGGTTTATGCGTTCTGGGGCGGATTAAGGACAGAGTTCGTGAGATTTCAACTAGGACCAAAATGATTCTGGTCGACAAGGACAATGCCCACTGACTCGATTAAATATTAGAAGCCCAGAAGACTGTCTATGGTCTCTCGGAACCTCCATGGGCTAAGAGGATGCGTTCGATTGCAAATTTAATTCGACGGTCAAAGGTGGTCAAACATTTAGATCTCGTGTTGGACCTATTCCATCAACATATTGGGTCAAGCTCATTATGAGCCCACGAACTTAATAGAGCGTTGGTGGCACAATCCTAATCTAACACTTGTTGCCAATCCAAAGGTCTAAAGAAACTATATAGTATATAATGATACATGTACGATGGAGACGCTTTACAAATGAAAAATTTTGAAAGAAAAAAAGTTTATAGTTAATATTTACGACTTTTCAACCCCGCATAACCCAAATTCTTGCATCCGCCCCTGATTACCAAAGAGAATGTATGTTTATTACCGTTGATCAAGAGAAGGGTGATCGGACACGGGTCCGTCAACCGGGTCAATGGGTTCAGCCTTTTTCTATCGACGGTTCATTAGAAAAGCCCACATCCATCCATCCATCCATATCCATCCATCCATATAACATTTAAAGACAAGGTGTCTATCCTCAACTACATTATGCCACATAGGCAAAAATCCTATGTGGCATTTTGGGGGGAAAATAATATTAGTTTATTTTATTACATTTTAATTTTTCCCCTCTTAATTGAATTCACT
>JAQRGC011990930.1:0-10908 GCA_028659135.1 Plantago lanceolata
TGTAAAAAAATGACTAATAGGGATTAATTTGAAAACAACTCGTCTAACAGGATAGTATATGTAAATAACTCTATTTTCTATAGAATAATCATGTGTAAATTAAATTTCAGTTTTTCAATTTTTAATATATTTGAATTCATTTGTACAATAATTATGTATGTGTACTATAAACCCTAAATTGCCAAGTCAATCCAAAATCAGACCCAATCACTCCCAATTCAGTTCATTTTAACCAATTTAATCTTCTACTCAACCAATTCAATAAACCCCCAATTCAGTTTCAAATCGAATTCGAATAAAAATCCTGAAAATTCCAAAACAAAATGCTAAATAGATACATTACAAGTCTAACATGGCTAAATAACATTACACATACATACATTCAACCCAAACGAAAATGCTCAAATTTAGAAGCAATAGGGTTTGAAACTAACCTCTGATTTGCCGAAAATGAACCGAAGAAATTGCAAATTGGTTGACAATTCGTGTTCCTTGTTGAACAAGGATCAATTTGATGTATGGAACACGAGAAATGGACAAGAAATGAAGGAGAAGAAGAATTGGGCGCGGAGCAGAAGAGAAGAAGAAGAAAACGAATATATTGACAATGGATTCTTCTGTCTGCAAATACGATCCGTATTTGCAGATAGACTTAGCGACGGATAACCTATCTGTCACCATGTTATTGTATTTCCATTTAATTTTATTTCTGGGTCCACACCGCAGAGACAGATAATGTTATACGTCGCTAGAGTTAGCGACGGGTAACTGGATCCGTCACAAACTTTGAACGGTTTAAGGGTTTAAGTTCGCGAACTAATTTATTCGTCTCTGGTTCGTTGCATCCGTCGCTATATTTACCGACCCGTCGCCAAAGTTTGGCGACGGGTAGTATCCGTCGCTAGGGTCGTCGCAGTATCCTGTTTTTCTTGTAGTGTAGGAAACTTGAAACTTGATAATTTTTATTACTTTTTTTAGTATCATGTTCAGATATGATATATGGATTAATTTTATGAATAAACAATACAAATTCTTCCAAGTTTTCCTAAGTTCTTTTCTCTTTACATCTCTTTTATTTTGTGTTTTGGTTTAGTTAGTTGTTTGTTAATTTATTTAATTACCATTTTATCATCATAAAATTTTGTAAAAGCCTATTCATATTTACTATACTTTTAATAAGAAAATACTAGTAAATGTTACTTACTCAATTTTATTAATAACTTACCACATTCTTTTCTGGTGTGATTTTACAAACTTTCTAATTGAAAAGTATTTATCATTATATAATTTCGATAAATATTCTAATTAAAAAGTAATTTATCATTATATAAACCCAAAATAATCATAATATAATTTTCGATACATATGTTATCATTGTAGTTTAAAATAAAAGTTAAAGTTATAGTTGAAAGATGTTGACCGAAAAAAGTCAAAAAGATATATAGAACTTCTTTCGTAAATTTAAAGAGCCAAATACATTTTATTGAATTTTTTTATAATCAAGTTGACTTTAAATTAATAGAAAATGATTTGTTTAGAGAAAGAGAAGGGATGTTTTGATACAAAACGGAAGTGTAATGGATACAATAACACAACTCTAACACGTAGATTTGCAAGGAAAAATTACTAGAATCCACTAGTTTCATGGCAAAATTGCCACTAAAACAAAGCAAAGCTTCAAAACGCCAAGAGGCAATGACAATAGTCTGTTTCCTGAAAATCAACGATATTTGAAACTCTAACCTAAACGAATATATTTATTATAAAATAAAACCCTAACAAGTAACCTAAAAGTCCAACTATAACAAAAGAAACGTACAAGGGCTAAGGCCCATTTCCGTTCTCCATCATGTTTACAAAAACACCCATGAGTTTAGACTAAAAACAACAAGACCGAACGGGTTGACTTTAGATTAATAGAAAATGATATATTTGACGTTAGAAATTTTACAATTTAATGTCAATAGATGAAAACCCCTTACACTCACCAAGCAGGTTGATGTTTATTGACTTTTAAATATTTAAATATTAACGTACGATTGTTATAAATTTGTTCCCATTTAATTGTGTAAGTTGTAATGTTAGATTTTTAACCTTTCAAAGTATCAACATAAGCGTTCAAAATGTTACTGGAATTCATGCGTAAATCGGGCTTAATCAAGAATGAATGTACTCGTAAGTATTCGTTTGGACTTTAGACAAATAAAGTATCACGATCCCTAACTTAACAGGGCCAAGTGCGACCCTTCTTTAATGCTCTGGCCTCAAATGGGCCGAGGTCGACCATTTGGGTTAGTGGAATTACTCATGTACACTTTTTAACGACATGTTGACCCCACATGTCAAATATATGTCATTTTCATTGCATTTGTCCTCACTTCATTGACACATAAGATTGCTCAATACATTCATATTCTTTTAAACTATGAGTTGTTATTATTTTAAACGGAAAATAATTCATTAAATGAGTTTCAATATGTATGTATAAGTAACATAGAAGAGAACGGAAAAGAACATACAATCGTACCTTACCATGTCGTAACCCGAGTTTTTTCTTAAATATGTGATGTCGTATCCGTGCATGTGAAACCTAATTTGTTTTTACACCTTATAAGCGTGCTACTTAGGGGAGAGAAAGAAAAATAGCTAAAGTAGGTTTGTTTATAAAAGTGAGACTCTCACACATCTTACTACCTTACTAAATCCCAACGAAGGATAAAAATATAGCATATTCGGTGTCGATTGAAAATATGAGGACCTATTTGTAAAATAGACACCTAATAAGGTATACATGCAATAAAACCCTAATAGAAATGGAGTAAAAGTATTTTGGCTGCTCTTTCACCAATTTTACTTTCAGAGCAGCAAAAAAATGTCCAATTTCTAGGGCTCGGCACGAATAACCTCACCGTGCTCCGCCGCGCAGTCCTCCGTCCTCCGCCGCCCACCAGCTCATTCTTCGTTTCTCTGCTAGCTACAGGTATCAATTTATCATAATTCTGCTGTTTACTACTACTTTATATAACCCCTCACGCCTTTCAATTTCTGTCTTTATCATTACTAAATTAGTACTAATATTCGTCAGTCTATGACTCTATGTTCAGTTTAGTTTGAAACTGCATTAGCAATTGTGTTGGTTTATGTCTTTTTCCACTGGGCAGATACATTTGTTTTTTGCTAATCAGGAAAGTTAGGTTTCCTTATAGTTTTATGATGTGATGTGAGTGAATAATGACAACTGCAAGCTGGGAATTCGACTAGTTTTATCGACATTTGCGTTGTCGACTGTCGTTGGGAATGACCATTAGACTACATGGTTGCAATGGGTATGAGTTGGTGGTTTCAGACTATTCTGTGGGGGTTCTAGCCTCTAGGACTTATAGTAAAAACCTTCCTATCTATGTTAACCCGGTCGTTTTGGGTTTATTCCTGATTCTTGGTCATGTTACTCTTTAAAAATGTAATGCTTCTCTTCTAAGAAATAGAGTTTTTTCGCTGAATTGTCACGGAATCCTTCAATATCCAGAAGGAGACAACGTTTCCTTCAGTTTCTTTTTCCTTTTGCATTTAATTCTATGTCTTCTACGCCACGTTTTGGATATTATTTTCATCCTGAGTTAGGTTAGTCACGTTATTTGTCCTTTCTAAGAAAAGTTTTGGTGTTAAATGTGGGAGCGGTGAATTAATGTGATTCTAGCTTGGGCAAGTCTCAGTTTTAGACCTAGTACTTCGTGAGTTGTATTTTTCGAGGAAAAAAAAATCCCATTTGAGATCCATGGCATCGGAGACTTCCGGTGCTCCCATTTGAGATCGTAATAGGGGACTGGTTTGGAAGGATGAAATAAGGAAAGTGTAATGAGAATAGGAGAAATAGGATCTAGTGGAAAAGCACCATTAGATTCGAATATAGTGAGGAAGAAAAAGACAAATGGCATAGCATAGTCAGCGCTGATGTTGGAAGTTAGGGAGAAAGGGGTAAAAATCCTTTAAGCCGCAGAATAATTTGAACAATCGCTTGTCACTAATCTGGTGTATAGTGTTCCTCACGGGCCTATTATTGGCTAGATTAGCGTTTATATTAAGGTAAATTCTTATAAATTCCAGATTTTCTTAAACATGAGGAAAATCAATACCTCTTCTACCCAAGTGTTGGGCACACTCTTCTAGTTTAGTGTTGAGCTAGATCCTGAGATTATTAGTTAACATCATTGCGGGTAGCTTTTATGCAGAAGAAATGACCTATGGCTTCATGGCCAACATAATTTATGCTAATTTCATTCAAAGTTATTATATTTAGTTATTACCAAATTAGTAAATATTCTTTTGAATGAGTCTCTGTAACTAACACTTGAATTTCACACGAAGAAGACAAGATGACAAGGTGATACTGTTGTTTTAGTATTAGTCCGTCTTAGAATAAATCTATTTTAAATGTTTCAACGACTTGAAGCCATGGGGAGTCTTTTATCGGTAATCTTGCTAAAGTAGATTTACCCGATCAACTTGCATCCTGGCATAAGAATTGTGATCCTCTTTGCTTATAGGTGATTGTGCTAATGGTATTAAGTAAGCAGATTCCATCAAATTTCATTATTTCCCAAGTTAATAGGACAAATTAGGCAAACAACATAGCTCATAAATTGGAATTACCCGTAACAGAAAAACAAAAACTTACACAGGGTTTATTCAACCAATAAATCACATAGGTCTCTCGTGTGGGAGCATGAGTGTCCATTCTATACCAATACCATGAACTTTATTGTGGCAAACTATTGCATTTTGGGCCATGAGCATCTATTCTATAGTCTACACCCCAAATTCTATTTTTGTCTCTCTGTCAGTTGCATGCTGAAGTATCATTTGTTCTGTTAGTCATTATTTGTTGTTCTTGCTAAGTGGTTGATGGTAGGATCTTCAATGTCTTCTGGTAATATTTACTTGAATTTTCTTGCGTCATTACTATTATCTCCTATCGAAATTGATCGAAATAGTGGTAGATGTGTGGGACAATCTGTGTTTCAACCTGTTTATGGTTTGATGCTACGTATTGCATGTGACCTCTTATCAATTATGTCGTTTAGATACTGCAAGCTTAGGACATTTGCTTGTTTGATTCCTAAATTCATTTTTTTGGGCTAAATTTATGTTGATATGCTGTAACCCTATTGTTCTTTGCAGTTGCATCCTCTTGACAGGGTCCGTAGACATGTTGGCTCAACTAACACCATCTAAAAGACAACATGAACAAAGCCCTGTAGTTAACAATGGGAACAAATTGCAGAAAAGATCTGCTTTAGGTTCTGAAGATTCACCATCTAGAAGATCTCCTGAAAGCAACACCATAAGAGTCATATACCCTGCTTCTAGAATTACTGATGTTATTGGTGAAAATATCAGCATTATATCTGAAATATACCAAGAGACTGGAGCAAAAGTCTATGTAGACGAAGCCGTTTCAGATTCTCATGATAGAGTAATCATTATCACCATTCCGGAAAAGGTGGTAGAAGCTGAGAGGGACAAAGCCAACGCTGAAGATAAGCAACCTGAGTTGCCTGAACCAGTTGATGATGCAGAAAAGCATGGGGAAGCTGATAAGGAGAAGAAAGCTGTTCCAGTTGTTGATTGTCAATCAGAAAATGAAAAGGAAACATTAGCAGTGCAGAAAGCCTTGCCATTACTGTTTGATAAATTACTTACTGGATTTTCAGAAACAAATGAAGGAGATGAAGAAAGTGGTAAACCATCTCTCTATGTTATTAGGTTACTCATCTTCTCCAGTCAAGTCGGCTGTCTGTTGGGTAAAACTGGTAGTGTGATAAAGAAAATGTCCTCTGAAAGTGGGGTTGACATTCAAATCCTCCCGAAAGACAAAGTACCTTCTTGTGCTTCTTCCTCTGATGAACTAGTGCAGGTAAGGATTATATTTGCGCATTAATTTTCTGGACCTTTAGAGTTTTGGTTTTTGCGCCCTGTACCAATTTTTTCATCTTACTAGGACTTGGTTAGTCCTTTTCTCCTTAATACACTTCTTTTTTGTCTTTTGTTTGGATAATAACTAGCCAGTGCAATTTCATTAATACGCATAATTTGGAAATTGAAGCCCTGGACTTGTATCAGTGTACATATTCGAACACAGAGGAAAACATTCTCAAACAAGTCTAAATTTTAACTACATTATTCTTCAAACATAATTATGAAGTTGATGAACTGAGTGGATTTTGATCTCATGCTTTGTTGCAGATCTCTGGGGAACTTGAGGGAATCAAGAAAGCTCTTAATTCTGTTTCCAAGCAACTACTTGAGAATAATAATATCTCAGATAAGGATTCTCCCTCTACTAATAATGTTGGTGAGTCATCTAAGTCTGCCGGTCCTCTTCTCAAACATGACAGATCATTGTCTTCAAACCGTCATCTCCAAGGACCTGGAGCCCCTCATTCTAGGTTTCATGATGTTGAGGCAAGTATTCATCGAAGAATGAATTTACCTCCTGATGCTTTAAGCTTCCGATTGCTGTGTAGTGAGGAGAAGATAGGTGGTGTAATTGGAAAGGGAGGTTGTATAATCAAAGCACTTCAACTTGATACTGGGTGTGACATCAAGGTTCAGAATCGTGTAGCTGGCTCAGAGGATCGCATGATTATCATTTCTGGTCCTGCCGTACGGTTCTGATTTCCTTTTTCTTTTCTTTTGCCATTTATTCTGATTAGGATTTGAGTACTTAAAAAGAGAGGATTTGAATTACTTCTCTCTTAGCAACTTTTATCATGCATAGTGATGAAGTTCATTGAATGCAGCGTCCAGATGATGGTATATCTCCTCCACAAGATGCTTTGCTCCGGGTACAATCCAGAATATATAAGGCCGCTCCAGAGAGCAAGGAGAAGATAATGATGGCTAAACTTCTTGTCTTTTCTAGCCAAATCGGGTGTCTTCTTGGAAAGGGCGGCTCTGCCATGGCTGAAATGAGGAACTCTACTGGAGCCTACATAAGAATTCTGGGGAAAGATCAGAATCCAAAATGTGCTTCAGAGAATGACGAAGTAGTTCAGGTACAAAAGCATGCAAGAAAGGAGAAATAGTGTTTCTTTCGTTATTGCCCTTTTCTTCAAGTTGCATTGAATTTTTCATTAATCTTGGAGTATCCACTAAGTTTTTCCGGCTGTGTTTGTTGTTCGTAAGTGTAGATAAATGGGGAATTTGGAATAGTTCAAGAGGCCCTTGTGCAGATAACAGCAAGGTTGAAGAGTCATTTCTTCCGTGATGCATTTCCTCCATTTGGTCAACCTCCAAATCCGGCATTTCTTGACCAAATGCATCAATTTCGACCATTTATGGGGAGGAGTGAGTTTTCACCTTCCAGATCTTTCTCCAACCGTGGTCCACCGTTTAACAAATTCAATGATCACCATCCCTTTCCTCACGACTTTCCTGGACCAGGGATCCCTCATCACTTATATGAGAGAATGTCATCAACAGTACCATGGGGACCCCAGGTATCAACCTTCTGATTATAGGACTACTTGTATGTGCATGCTTTCAACTTTTACAAAAAGAAAGAGAATAAAGTCCAAAAAATCATGAGTCTGTTGTGGCTGGATAACCAAATTTGATTTTCTTCAAATCTTTGACTTGTGAAGAATTGTATGAATGTGGCAATTCTCTATGCTGTTGATTGGCCTATGTTTAAAATGAAACTTATTCATGATGTTGTGTTCCCAACCCATGTGCAGGGACCTATAGAGGGTGGTGGCCCAATGGGATTCCCGGAGTACCCGAGGGGTCCTCAACGAAGACCTGGTGTCTTTTCAGGGTTTGTTCTTTTACACCTTTGGTGTCATTATTTAGATCAGATTTTTTTTTGGCTTACATTTTGATGCCTATTTCATCCAATACAGAGGAAACCCAGTCGGTATCATCACAAGCACGACTGTGGAAGTTGTTGTTCCTAGTTTTGTTGTTCCTGCAATCTATGGAGAGGGTGGCGGGTGTTTAAGACAAATATGTGAGGTATGTACTTATTGGATCATGAATGCGTACAAGTAGAGAGTTCATGAATCTATTTCAGTGTACTAGACATTTCCAAGCAGTTCAGTCATAGTTTGAGTCAGCAGATATTTTTGTAAAATAAAGGTGCTCATTGGCATTCACACGGAGGTCGTCCACCAAAGTTTGAGAATGTGTTCATAAGCTCAATGATGATGAAAAATATGCTGTAAACTTTTGTGTTGTTTTCTTTTCGTTTGTTGTGTTTTTTACTTCCTTATATGCTTATCTAAGCGGATGATGAACTCCTGTACTATCATTTTCTTCTATTTTCTTGACCATCTGTAGATAAAGCTCCTTTGCCTTATTTCAGATTTCTGATGCAAAAGTTACCATCAGTGATCCAAAACCTGGAGCTACGGAAACCATGATTACAATATTCGGGACGCCTGAGCAGACCAATGCAGCACAAAGTCTCATTCAGGCATTTGTAATTAGCGAGACTGAAGCTACTTGATTGTTGGTATCTTGGTACCTTGTACTGTAAACTGAAGCTCAAATTCATGGAGTAAGTTTGCAGAAGCTAGTCTTTATATAGAGTATAATTTTTTGTTGTAAGCATGACTCTACATTAAGTGATTCTTTTATTCTATCATTCTTTCTGTTTAACAAACATACATATGCTAGCGTCAACGAATAAGCATTTGCAATTCATGGCATATGTTTTTGGATCAATAGTGAACTCACCATTTACTCTTCTTTTCTTGCAGTAGTGTTTGTAACAGATGGAAGACACCCTTCATTCGAAACCTTGGTCTGCAGGTGCAGTGAAGTTTGCAGCCTAAATCTAGACAGTCACATTTAGGCAAACTCTGTCAAATAGGCGAAGGAATTTTCTGTGGTGACTGGTGACCCTAGCTAGAATCAATCTGACTAGAAAAGAAACATGTTATAATGTTGAATTTTAGTTGTGATCTTCTGTACCTGATTGGATACCCTTACTGGTTTTACTGTTTTACTAGTTCAGGTTGTTCCTTCCTTCACTGGAACTACAGTGGAACTCAGTCCGAGTAACTTAGTATTCTTGTTTTCAGAATTATATGAAACCACATTAGCAACTTCTCAACCTTTCCTTCATCAAAAAAAAACTTCTCAACCTTTCTTTTATTGTGCTTGCCATGTTTCTTGGGGTTGCATAAATTTTGTACCCCTTGCATTGTGTTAAATTTAGTGCTACCATTAAAAATTTAACACATGCCATGTGTAAGACACATTTTAGTCTCTTACATAAGATACATACACCTTGAAGCTTAAAAATCCTTCTTAGTTTAGTTTGGGTGTTCAGTTTGTGGGTCGGGTTAAAGCTTGGGTCAGGAACCGGGCCAGATATAAATTAAAAAAATTCGATCAAATCTCTAATTACTTTCTCTCTCTACCTCTCTACTGTGGACACGTCACGTCAGTGTTATCGTTCTTGTCAAGATCTCGCCAAGATCTCAATTCGATCAGCTGCCCCGAGATGAGATATGCGTCTCAGGCAGCATAAGCATCTCAGTTTGTTTCGTCAAATGCCATAAAGTTTTCTCGGGGGTAAATTACCCCCACATTTAATGCCTTTAAGTTAAAAAAAGGAGAGAGAAAGTAAAAGAAAGAATAGGAGAGTAGAAGAAGAGAAAAATACTTGGGTAGCAGCAAGTGAGGTGAGGAGGATGAGGAGGACTATGAAGATGAGGATGAGTGATTATAGATGATGCCATGATGGATTTGATTTACTATGCTTTTTACTTTTCTTTATCTTGAGACTTGATTGTTGTTGATTCAATCATTTAAGACTATTTG
Organism: Plantago lanceolata; assembly: GCA_028659135.1. NCBI lineage: Eukaryota > Viridiplantae > Streptophyta > Magnoliopsida > Lamiales > Plantaginaceae > Plantago > Plantago lanceolata. Next base: position 9,829 of record JAQRGC011990930.1, read on the forward strand.
ATTTCGTGCTTTTGTTGATGACATTATGCTATGTTTCCTTATTTTGTTTGTAAGATTAAGACTTATTTTTACTTTTCTTAAGACCTTGTCCTTGACTTTGCTTGCTTGCATGCATTTAGAATATCTATTTATGAGTGATTGATGATAGATGATAAGGATTTTAAAAACTATTTTTTTTACTTCATTCTAATTCTGTAAGTCTTTTCACACCCTCTTCAAATCTCGGCTGAAACGAGAACCGAGATCTTGGATTTGGAGTCGACTGAAACAGACCGAGATCCGCAACTGACAACGTTGTGTCATGTCTTGCCAGGGCATCCGTCGGGCACACGTGCGGCTCTCCGCGCTAGGCAAAGAAAGGGACGTTGCGGCTCACCAGGACACCCGCCGGGCACACGTCCTGCGGCTCACCAGGTTAGTTACGACTCGCCAAAATGCCAAGTAAGCTCCAAAAACACCAAAGAGGTCAAAAGATGTCGAACCGTACCTAAGGCCCCGAAAATGCATAGAGCACGAAAGATATATGTTCTAGAGATAATCCGGATGATGGGACAATATATGCTTTTGTTGATCACATTTTAGCATGTATTATATTCTTTTGTTCATTAATACAATATTTATGGCATTCGCATTATGTAAATAGTATATCTTTTAGTCAGTTATTATTTAATATTGCTCCATGAACACAAGAAGTCCATGAAGCTAGTGGGAGCTTATTGGACATATTTCTTGTGGTTCTAAAATCGCCGCAGGTCAAAGATCCCCTACATATTCCGTGTACGCGATATGCTAAGACTGGCATGTGGCATGCATCATATCTTTGGAAGATGTAGTTTGTCCCACAACTATGAATAATGGGATTATTCATGATGGGCACATGATTGCTTTTGTTAAAAGTGATTGGCAGTACCCAACCACGAAACCATTTGGTTTTTGAAGCTATTCCAAGTGTGTATGGAAGTAGTGGTGGTAAGGCAGTGTATAAGTCCTTAGACTTGAGGGCATTGCTAATGAATACATAGAGTATCATACTTTGATTATAGACAACGCTTGCACCATCTTAATGGTAGATAAGTCTAT
>JAQRGC011991022.1:0-15510 GCA_028659135.1 Plantago lanceolata
CAAGATGACACGATTCAATTCACCATTAATCAGTTTTATATGTACATATCAATTCTAATCAACATTTTGTGTAAAGTCCGGCCAATCATTATGAAGTTATGAGTCAATTGTTCATGCCATTTTAGTCCTATCATGTGAGACTGGAGAGTTGAAATTTTGAACATATAAACTCGATCTTTCCGGTAAAAATAATAGCAGTATAAATAATAGGAGTATGTCAGTGTCGTTGATCAGGTTCTAGACGTATAGTTTATTAAATAGTTGCAGCGCGCCCGATATTGACTTTCCATGTGGCTTGTGTTCCGATTTCGACAGGTGATTTGATCTCTTTAAGTTAAGCTCTTCTTCATTTTGGAGATAGCAAACGTCTCTGGATAGTGGATACTCCTTCGTGATGATTTATATACTTGCATGGAACGGTTGAGAAAATTGAAGCGATACGAAAAACAACAACATAAACCAGGTACCTTCAAAAACTCAATTACTATTTACGTTTTCCACCTTCAACTAAATTAGGTTCACTAAAATCTAAACTAAACAACCCGCAAATGATTCAACTGCGGAAAGGGTAAAATTCATTTTTGGTACTCCAAATGAGACGTGTTTACTTTATGTATTTTAAAGTGGCAAGGTCAATTTTGGTATTCCACTGTAACATCCCGTTCAATTTTAAATATTTTTTTAAATTTTGATTGAAAAACGTAAGTGTGTGTAATACACTCTTCGGTGAGTTCGAAAATTACGGCTAAAACAAGAAAAATACACGCCCAATAAGACAATAATGTACATACTACATACTATTACTCGTGTTTGATTTCTGTAAATAAAAATAAAATGTTTAATTTCCAGAAACGTGGACACTAATGGCGCGATTTGGGCTGCATGATCCCGTTCGTGAAACGTAAATTATAATCACCACTAAATTTTCCCGTTATCATCCAGGGATTCACAATATAACCGCCTTCTTGGAATGATTCAACCACCTCTCTAATTAAATTCTTTTTAATGGTCTTCCGTACTCTAGAAAATGAAGAAAAATTGATAGTCAACTTTTAAACTCTCCATCATCTACAGACTACAATACTACATGCACTCAACTCTGTTCAGATCTTATCCACAGATTGCTTAGTTCCCATTGTATTCAACTCAAAGTTCAAACAATCCACAGTTAAGGTACATGATGGTTTCTTGCTTCTTGCAGTTTTGATATTTTCTTCTAGCATACCTGCAATTGTTTCATTTTAAAATCATGTTTATCACCTGTTAGGCTCTTAATCTTGTTCATAAACTTCTTGTTTCAATCTCTGGTGGTGTTGTTTTATGATATCAGGATTAAGATGATGAATTCCCCTGTTTCCGGACGAAACCAGAGGTCGTCGACGATACTTTCGAAGCTTAAACAGGGCATCCAGTCTGTTTTTCTTGTAGCTTTCTGTGTCTGGTTGGTATATCGTATTCATCACCTGCACGCTCACAAGCGAAATTCTGATCATATTACGGGACGCAAGGTGAACTTGGGAAGGTTTACTCTAACGCGCGGTTTTGATGTAGGGAGTGTAGTGTTTCATGATATAACGGGGATCCAGTTGACTAAATCTCAAGAAGAATACTTCGTCGAGAAGGGTAAGGGTTCGAGTGGAGACAGTGCTAAGTCTAGAAATCATCTTCAGCTCGTTCAGGGAAAGCAGGGGATATCAGTGACTTCAATGCATGTGAGCGGAGCAGAGGTTGACAAATTGAGCTCGAAAAAGGATATTTCAGTGGTGCCTGTAGGTTTGGCAGATAAGAATGATGTACTCACTGATCCGGTGTATATTCATCCCAAGCATCACCATACTGAAGAGTATCGCCATGGTGTTTTTGATGATGAGAACGGTGTACCTCCGGGTCTTACAGAGTCCAGGAACTACGAATAGAATGATTGCCAGTTGAAATTCCTGCACTGAAGTTTCAAGATTGGAGAAATGATTTGTAGCAAGTGCTGCCAGCTTGATACATTCATCCATCTAAACTCTTTCTGTAACATAACAAAGCATGAAAGCAAAATGTATACACAAACTTGTTGCATTCAATTCGATATATTCAGAGTTGTGATTACCTGTAGTATAAAAAGTTGCAACAAGTTACATCGTATTCTCGGTCTAGTACAAGGCATGACGCCAATTGCAAGATCTAACAATAGACTTAACCAAGACTCAACTTAAGTTGCTGACAGAGTGAAATGTGAATAGCTCTTTAATCAACTTGTTGGAGAGGACTGGGATCCAACAAAGCGGAAGTAAGTAGCTCCTCACCGGCTGCAAAAGTAGCCATGTCCCCTTCCCTTAAAGTCACCCGCGCATCAGTCCCACACTCCCGCTCCTTGATCTATTATACGTCAAGTACACTAAACCTTCAAGAATAGGCACACACTTCTGTGTCACCAATGCTAACCCAAGCTGGTTTCCTCATCCAAAATCTGTTTCATACATTTCACAATTTCATGGGCTGGTCATTAAGATGCAGACTACCACTTAAGTTAGATAAGTATCTTTTCATGTTGTCATCTGGATTATGGAACACCAACAAGTCTTTATATCTTCCATGGAGATGATCTCCACTCCTGGAGAGAGTTCAGCTTTCTAAAAAAATTATAAAGAAAATAAAATAATGAATACACACTCTGTTCAACTATATCTCGTAGAGATTCGTCTAAGAACCCCTGTTTCAACGCGCAAGATCAAAAAACCTACGGTAACCAGATATTTCCATTAACCTGCCTATGAACTTCTAATATGACATATGTGGTAAGCTATAAGCAGGAACCTTGGCCAGTTTTATGTCCTTCATACTAAGTCTTGTACTCTCCACTTCTTTTCACAAACCATGTCAGGCATAAATGTTTGACAAAGCCACAAATACACATCATTTCCGGGTTCCAACTCTATCAAGTGCTTCGCCACCTGTTCACCCATCTCCACTTTCCCATACTTCTTGCAGGAACCCATCAAACATCCCATATACCAGCATTTCCTCAACCATCGATGTGGCCTGATCGAGCAGTCCTGCTCTCCCAAGCAAATCCACCATGCACCCATAATGGGGTAACATACTAACATAGGCCAAATTCCGAAGACACTAGACACCCTTCATCATGTTAAAATTATATTTCCCTTAGACCATTCCATCATGGACGCAAGTGCTCAACACTCCAGCAAAGGTCACTTGATTCAGCCTAACACCAGCTTCTCTAATTAACTGGAAACACTCAAGCGACTCAATTGCACGCCCTTGCGCAGCACTGCAGCATAACCAGCAATCATTGTCCTCCAAGAAAATACATTCTTAAGCCTCACGAAAAACCTTATAAACCAAGTCCATCCAACCACACTTGCTATACATGTCAATAACGGAGTTCATCATAAGAACATACTTCTCATCCCTTCCCACCTGCAAAACAAACTTGCGCAACTGCAACCCAAAATACAAGTCAGCTAAACTACCACACGCTGAAAATCACGCTAATCATCGTCACATCATCAGGTCAGGGCTCAATTCATCGACACAAACATCTCCACAGCCTCCATAACACGCCCACATTGTGATCAGCCACAAATCACAGCATTCCAACTTCCAAGAACTCACCTTCCTGTCAGGATTTTCCACAAGCACCTTACATGCATCATAAAACTTGCCAACCTTAGAATAGAAACTAATCAAGCTACTCTCACAGTACATGTCAGTTTCCAAATCTTAAAAGCAACCGAATGAGCCTGTTTCATCAACACAACATCCATTTCTTGGCTCCCAGATTTCTGTTTAAACCTGTTTTCTTACCCATTTGAATCGAGCACTCGGTAAGACTCAACTCGTTTTCTTAGCCCGTTTCACTCGGTAAGCACTCGGTAAGACTCAAACTCGACTACCACCATTTCAATTCCCCAACTGAAATTCGTTAGGCCATGTTCCATAAAGTCGAGTCAAATTTCAGTTTTGAGTTTATAAAGAGTTCTATAGTGATTAGTGAGATAATTTACCTGTAAAGACCTAAATTTTCTTTTTTTACCAAAGTTTGACGGTAAATTTTGAGGATTAAATAAGAAGGATAAGAAAGACCAAAGAGACCAATTTACACAGTCCCCATCATGGCCAACTAGCACCAACAAATCAGATCACGCCATGTCAGCCTCCAGTTTTATTGTCCAATCAAAATCGAGAAATTCCTCGTGAGACGTCTTTTCCGTTAGACCCCTCCTTCCCCGTTTCAGGTAAACTCTATTACGTCAACTATACGGCAAAATTAAAATAAGACCCTTTCGAGTCTTCGTCTTCTTCTTCTCACTGAGTCACTGACTGTGTTCATCATCACTCGCTTCCCAAATTTCACCTAAATCAAAACCTTAAAATCCCCCAGCCGTTAATGGCGGCGACGGAGATTCAGTCTCCTCCACAACCGGCGGCTCTCCGTCACGCATTCGGGAATGTGCTCTCCTTCTTCATTCTCTTGCTCATCGGCGTCCTCGCTTTCTCGATCCGTCTCTTCTCTGTAAGATTTTTCTCCTACATTCCTCCTTTCATGATTTCTCCGTCTGATTTTCTGCCTCAATTTCGATCCGATTGATTAGGGGTACTGACCTTGCTAATTCGTGCGTTTGGAGCTTTTTGATATCATTTTGATCATTTTTGTTTGGTTGACTCGCGCAGGTGATTAAGTATGAGAGTGTTATCCACGAATTTGATCCTTACTTCAATTACAGAGTGACGCAGGTTTGTCACTTGTACTGAATTTTGTAGAAATGCACTTTTTGCTTTGGGTCATTTTCCATATTCAGCTGGAATATTCATTTGCTGGGCATACATTAGCCTCACATGTATAACTATTACACTTTGGTACTCTAAGAATCTTAGTTGCTCAGCTAACAATACATGGCATTATGTGGTTTTCATACTGAATGTAGAAGTCGCCACATGCTACAGAAATGATTAATTTATAACCTAGTTTTTAGCTGATTCTTGGCATTTCCATTGACGCTCTAATAAGATGCTTACTTGGTGGTGGATTCTGTCTGAATTGAGGCCATAGCATTTGCTATGATATGTTCTTCTACTCTATTAGTTCAAGCAATGAATTGGACTATGATCCAGTTTCTTTATGCCAATATCTATCTAAGTAAAGATAAGATGTAAACTCTCAAGGATAGGACTTTGATGGGGGTTTAATGAACTCTCTAGAAACGATTTATCTGCCATCAAAGTAGGAAGAGGCAAATCAATGCAGGGAGTGAGATGAGTGAGGATACTTAATTTTACATGATCCCAGTTCTATGTCAGTATAGCATATATAGGATGTACATTAATAAAAAATGGTGAATACTATCCTTGTTTTGGAGTTTGGACCAGTGCTGCTCGAAACATGTATGGAAGACTCTTGATTTTTAGCGCGCATTGGTCCATAATGTGGCTCTCAGTAAGTTACTTGTGCCATTATCAATGGGAAAAGGTTCTGCTTGTGTGAGGGTCATAGTATTAACACCACAGCTGCAAATTCAGATTGCTTGCAGCCAATCCAGCTTAATACTGTTAATGTTTTTTGGTTGGTGATGATTTTCTGATGTCTTCTTCCTCATGTGCTTTAGATTTACTCTGTTTCATTTATTAAATGAAAAAAAATGTCTACTCTATTCTACTTCATTGTTTAACAATTTTTGTAACTGTAAAAAAGCGTGACCGGAGTTTTCTTGATTGCAGTTCCTAGTGAAAAATGGAGTATATGAATTTTGGAATTGGTTTGATGACCGCACATGGTAGTTTCTGCAATGAACACGAACCCATCATTATTTGTATCTTGAAAGAGTTCTATATTTTCATCCAATATATTACTCTTATAAAATGTTACAATTTGCTTTGTAGGTATCCTCTTGGTCGAGTGATTGGTGGAACTGTTTATCCTGGACTTACTCTAACCGCGGGTACCTTATGGAGGTGCGTATTGTGGATCAATCTAATTTATAAGAAGTTGGTTTGTTTGTATACAACCGGGGTTAAAGAGTAATATAAGAGGCAATCACCCCCTTTCTCAACTTTAATCCTCCTGGTATTGATGTGACCTGTCACTTGGGCTACTTGTTTGCAGGATATTTCATTCCTTGAATATACCTCTATCTGTGGAGACTGTTTGTGTGTTTACGGCTCCTATATTTTCGGCTTTTGCTGCATGGGCAACATATCTTTTGACAAAGGTTTCTGCTTTTTCCATTAACAATAACTACCTATATGAATTGTTCTACTAAATGGACATATAATAGTAGTGTATCTAAAAGAGATTTATCAACTAATTCTTCTGTAGGAAGTCAAAGGTCCTGGCGCAGGATTGACTGCTGCGGTTCTTCTGGGCATGGTATTTTTACCTCTCTCAGTTACAATTCAATCGGCATTTTTTTGACTCTGGAAGTAACATGTTTACTGGCTCGGATTACAACTATAGTTTTCTTTTCTGCGCATGCATAATGGGACCATTTTTCCTCTAGACACCTGGTGTATCAGACCTTACAATTTTTACTAAATTAGATTAACTTCTATTTCTTGATAAATATTAGTACTTCAGTAATCAATTTTTTACTATATCAGTGTAGTGTTAAATATAACTTCGATACTATCAACATCACCGACTCTATTCAAGTTCAAGCTCTCATACTTTCTACACAAAACGCAGGCTTTTTTCCACTTAGTACTTTGCCTATGCTGGGTTCCACGTTATAAGTGGTTGGAAGTTTTAGGTATATGGCACATCTTATTTCTAAGTAGCAGGCCAAGCAAGAAGCTTGTAACTTTCTATCTTTTCATTCTTCCCCTCGTCAACTCATTTAGTGTCTCCTTTTCCTTCCCACTGAGGAACCAATGTGTTCTGAGCCTTCACATTTTATATCTGCTTTATTCTTGGATCTACTGCATATATTTTTATGCTTTGTGGCAATATACACATATCTCTAATTTGCTGCTTATTATTCTGCGACAGGATTTGTGTTACCATACACATCCAGTAGTTTGTGGTAATTTGTCCACCCTAGTATGATAATTTTGCACTTCATTCATATGCAGGTTCCTTCATACATATCTCGCTCAGTGGCTGGCAGTTATGACAATGAGGCCGTGGCTATATTTGCTCTCATCTTCACCTTCTATCTTTATATTAAGGTAATTGAAGTTGTTGCTGTTTTTTAGCCCCTTTACATCATATACTTCATATGTAAAAGTGTAAAACCACTAAAAAACAATTACTTTTCTTATCCATATTTCTGACAGACTATTCTCAGAGAAAACAAAATATAGCTCTTTTATTTGAGAAGAAAAACAAAATATCTCTACAGACTCCTTTATTATTTCTGCCATTCGAACGAACCTCATCTCTGGTTTTAATTCACCTATAATGATTGATTGCAGACATTGAACACGGGATCACTGTTTTATGCTACTCTTAATGCGATTGCATACTTTTACATGGTAAGTTCACTTGCTACTGTTTGAGCTCACTTCTTGATCATAATGCATTTGTTTACTAACTCATACCCGTAACGGATATTTTCGTCTCAGGTTTGCTCTTGGGGAGGATATACCTTCATTATAAATCTTATTCCCATGCATGTACTCTTATGCATTGTAACTGGTCGCTATTCACCACGCCTCTATATCGCTTATGCGCCACTAGTAAGTATTTTCGTTCACATGAACCTTCTTGTAGTATTTTATACTTGCTTGACAGTCAAGATGATTATTCCCTCTATGCTAAAAGCTAGAGCATGCACCATATTATACATACTAAGCTAGAACATATTATCTTATACTTCCTTATCATGCCGCATTTTAGTAGAATACAGATGTTGAAGTTCTCTGATGTATAATAAAAGTAGGCACGAGTTAGAACATGATTGCACACTCAATACATATTATGATTAGCAATCGTTGGATGTATTGTCATTATCCTCACTGGCTCACTCACTAACTTCATCGTGCAGGTTGTCTTGGGAACATTGTTAGCCGCCCTGGTGCCTGTTGTTGGATTTAATGCCGTTATGACATCAGAACATTTTGCATCGTTTTTGGTGAGTGGAATATACATTTTTCTTATACACTCTTTAGTTCCTCGCCTTCTCAGAAATGCACACGCGTGTGCACACACAGACGCACACATGCTATCATTTTTTACAAGTTTGCCAATAATTACCTTGTCAAATTTTACAACGTTTCTGTGACTATGGCAGACATCTCCTGCGGTTAGGTTTACTTTTGACATTGATGGTTTTATGATGATTATGTATAGGTCTTCATCATTCTACATGTTGTGGCTCTTGTGTATTACATCAAGGGTATTCTGACACCCCAAATGTTCAAAGTAGCAGTTACTCTCGTCGTATCAGTTGGCCTGTAAGTTTCTCTAGCTTCTATGTTTCATAAAATATTGTTCCTTGACCACACAAGGAACCCAAATTATTGTCCTCTTCTATTTCTCGTTCTCTATAGTTATCATCTAAAGCTATCATAATCCTTCGGTAGGATTCCTACCCACTCATTCACATGCTCTGTCCTTCAGGGTAGTATGCGGGGCTGTAATAGCTGTACTAGTAGCATTGGTAGCTTCAAGCCCAACCAAGGGATGGAGCGGAAGGAGTCTGAGTTTGCTGGATCCGTAAGTGAATTTACAGCTTTGTTGGTAAATATGTGCCTGAATAAAAATAAATTCATGATAACTTAAAATCTGGCTTATGTGAAACCCAGACGGAGTATGAGTCCCAAAGCTAATTCATATTTCCCTGTAGTCAGCGGGCTATATGTTTTCTAGTTTTTCATGTTCTATATGACTTGAACATGTTATATATACTTTAGTGATAATTGAAAGTAAGACATACCTAATCTTTCAAAGCACTTTCTCACCCTTCCGCCCCCCCTGATGATATTCCTTCCTTGTTTAATTCACAAAACCCTGTTAGAATCTAAACTTATCTTGGTTTCTTATTCTGTTACTGATCTTATTTGTTGGATTATAACAGAACATATGCAAGTAAATATATACCGATTATTGCGAGCGTTAGTGAACATCAACCCCCGACCTGGCCATCTTACTTTATGGACATCAATGTATTGGCATTTTTGGTTCCTGCTGGCATCATTGTAAGTTCTGGATATATTATTAAAGTAAATATTTCAAATACATATTTCAGTGGCATAACTAACTCAAATCTTATTCTCTGCAGGCTTGCTTCTTGCCATTGTCGGATGCCAGTTCTTTTGCAGTTCTTTATATAGTTACATCTGTGTACTTTTCTGGTGTCATGGTACAGAGACCCAAATCTTCTCCTTTGTGTGTGTGTGTGCGCGCTTTTGCAAAACATAACATTTTTCTTTTATGTTTACATTAGGTGCGTTTAATGCTCGTTCTAGCTCCAGCTGCTTGTATAATGTCTGGAATTGCTCTTTCCGAAGCTTTTGATGTTTTTACGAGATCAATTAAACTCCAGTTGTTTAGCTCAACGCAGAGCCCTAAGGTTAATGTAAGCCAGTTACCATGTTCTACTATGGAACCATTCTATTATAGATGTTAAATCAGTGGATTAAAATTATTTTATCTACACAAGGCAGGGGACACCAATAATGTTCCACAAGCTGACGTGGTGAAGTCAGACAAAAGTGATGACTCTGTTAAGGAACGACCCTCACGAAAAAACAGAAAGAAGGAAAAGGAGAGCACAGAAAAGCCTTCTGTTGTCTCTCGGATTGAAAAGAAGCTTCTGGTGCTACCATTGGAGGCCTCTGTTATTGCTATTCTATTGCTAATATTGCTGGGTACCTTCTATGTGGTAAGTGTTCTTTTGCTTTTAGCTGGCTGTCCTTGATACTCCCTCCATTCCACAATAAACTTCCCAATGTTGCTTTTTGGGCAGTTGGGAAAATTTCTTACCTTTCAAGAAAGAGCAAAACTTTTAATCCCTAAACCAATTGGAATTGCCATTGTTCTATTCATTCTTTTCATCAAGTATTACTCCCCAAATTTTCCGAGGTTTTAATTATTTCTAAACAGCCATGTGCTAGTAAATGGGAAGCTTGTTACGGGGTGGGTGAGTAACAAATATTTTAGTTTTCCCAAGTTCTTATGAAAGTTGTGTCACGAGTGGGAGTTTAAACTCTCTTCGTGGCTGAATAAAATAGGCCCTGAAAGAGATTTCGGTCTGTGAAATAGCAGAATTGTCTAGGGCATATCTTGTCATTGCCAACTATCAGGGCAAGTAGGTTTGATGTCTTAACTCATAAAGTAAACACTTCTTGCAGGTCCATTGTGTCTGGGCAGCGGCCGAGGCTTATTCAGCACCCTCCATTGTGCTAACCTCTCGTTCACGTGAGGGACTTCATGTCTTTGATGACTTCAGAGAGGCATACGCTTGGTTAAGTCACAACACTGAGGTGGATGATAAAGTAAGTTCTTATCTGCTCTTAGGTTTCTTTTTTTAATTCTTCTGGTATATGTTTATATTCAAGTAATTAGTATGTTGCAAATATACCATTTTCTGTCAACTTTTATTAATGTAGTTGGTTAGTCCGCCTTGAAGCCTTAGGTTTAGCAGGAATGATATTCATCCTCTATGCCAAACACAATTATAAGCGATGCGAGTCAATTGTCACCTTTAATGATTTTTTGTAAGATTGCTGGCCTTCAGTATAGATACATAGTACACCGATACATGTGCAGTTGAACTATCTTTAAATGTTCCGGGATTGGACCTTATACAATTAATACACATGAATTGCTCATATTTGAGATGCTGCCTTCATCTATAATTATTCCGAGGCCATAATTATTATTTTAATAACTTGGTCAATAGTTAAGATTAAGCGGTGAGGTGTCCATTGATAAATACCACTCACAAGAACTAAGGATTTTATAACCATATAACTTACACGTTCCTGTATCCTCACCCTGGAGAAATTGCTGGCTCTATTCTTTAAAAACTTGATTATGAATGGAGTTCTTGCATATTCTGGAGAAAGTTCTTGTATAATATGTTTCGTTTATCCTCAGTTGTAGGCCTTGCGGAACCAAATCCCACCACTCTATCTCATCAAATATTTGAAAGATCTGAGTCATGAAATTTCATACGGCAGCATGCATCTACGTGGATGTTTAGAACATTCATTCTGCTTCCGATTGAAAGCCAAGTTTGGTTTAGTTTTTATTTAACCTTCTGTTTCTCACTTTCTGCTGATTAATTCCAGGTTGCATCATGGTGGGACTATGGCTACCAAACAACTGCTATGGCAAACCGAACTGTTATTGTTGACAATAATACCTGGAACAACACTCATATTGCAACTGTTGGAACGGCCATGTCGTCTCCTGAAAAGGCAGCTTGGGATATTTTCAACTCTTTGGACGTGAAGTATGTTCTTGTTGTGTTCGGAGGTTAGCACTTACCGGAAATAGTACTTGATTTATAATTCTTAATTTAATAGATATGACGGTGTGATTATAAGTCCCAACAACTGCCTCTTGATTACAGGTCTGGTTGGCTACCCAAGCGATGATATTAATAAGTTCCTATGGATGGTTCGGATTGGAGGAGGCGTCTTTCCTCATATAAAGGAACCTGATTATCTGGTGACTCACTAATACCATAATGCTATCTCATCTCTTTTATATTAATCAGTTTAAGCTTCTTATTTCTTTTGTTCAAATGGTAGGTTTTGTTATTTAATTCTAGTAGAGTAGCACTTTAGCTGGAATATGCTGTATCTGAAATGAGTCTTACTAATACCATAATGCTATCACATCCCCATGTTTTAGCTGGAATGAGTTTTCAAGTCAGTGACTTTTTCCAAGACAAGTAGAAATTGTGATTCTTTTGTTATCTTGGCAAATTTATTCTTGGAATCTGAGAGACTATTTTACATGAAGAATTTGTTCTCCAGATTCAATAAATTATCTTGGGTGATAAGGGGAATATGTAGTGTCACATGGTAATGATCTGGTCATAATGCATCACATGTAAGTACATTTAGAGTGTCAAGATATGATTTTCATGATTCAACTTTAACGGGTGTTTGTTCAATTCTGTTGTGATGCTACCAGAGAGATGGTCAGTACCGGATTGATAACCAAGCTACTCCGACCATGTTGAATTCTCTCATGTACAAACTTTCATATTACAGGTGCATCTTCGCTCTTCGTATGAAATTTTTATCTGCATTTGTAGTTTTCTTGTCAAAGAGATAACATTTGCTTTTATTTGTAGATTTGTGGAAACAGATGGCAAAGGCTATGATAGGGTGAGACAAACTGAAATTGGAAAGAAGTATTTCAAACTCTCCCACTTTGAAGAGGTAATTTAGATGCTGCAGATTTTTTATTATTATTATTTTTGGGTCCTTGATCTGTAGCTACTTTATGGATATTTAATTTTCTAAAGCACCTCCCTGTGTATTGTTAGGTTTTCACTACTCATCATTGGATGGTCCGGATATACAAGCTAAAACCTCCAAGGAACAGAATCCGCGGGAAGACCAAGAAATCTAAAGCGGTAGGTGGAAATTCCAATGTATGCCATGATCTTATGATTCACGTAGTTAATTTTCTCCAGTATAATTTACTTGAGCTTACACTTGGCAGAAAACAAGCCCAAAAAGAAGCGGAGCTATAAAGAGGAACCCTTGGCAATAACTTGACCATGTGGCACTATTTCTTTGGGATTCTCTATTTAGCTGAAGCTTATTTTGCAGTTTGAGGACGGCGTAGGCTGCAGAATTCGAATCTTCTATATGATTGAGGAGAAGGGGTTGATTAAGATTATGAGATGTTGGATCTTTTCTTTCATCTTTCACTTGATCTGACTTCCAATATTCATATAGGCAGAGATAACAATGTTAGACAATTTTGACTGGCTATAGGCTGTGTTGATTGTACAAGAGATCACAGTTATACTTATCTTGGGCGAGGCTCAAGTTAAAACCTTGTTTAGTTTCACTTCATCTTATCTTATTGCAAGTAATCCCGTCTGTCTCGCATTCTGCGGCAAAACTCTTGAGAGTTCCTATCATCTTAGGTGCAGACGACAACACACAGACGTGCCGTCTTACAAATTATTACTACTCCCCATCCTTTCAACAATTCCACTGAATGGCAAAAAGTGTGGAGAAAAAAATTTCATCACATGAAATTTGGTGGAGTACTTTTTTTTATCAGATTGAACTCTGAAATTTTGCTTTTGTGCTTGGCTGCTTGCCTGGTAAAAACTGAGGACTTTCTGAATCATGTCACCACAAAAACTTTCTTTTGGAAGTTCAGGTAAAGATTCATAGACCAACCAAATATGCAAATAGTCCAATCTTTCAGAATTGCAATGACATGCATTTCAGGACTGAAACGGAAACGGAGACATCTGGTAACGAAGTTCTGGTAAAGATTCATAGACCAACCAAGACCAACCAAATATGCAAATAGTCCATCTTTCAGAATTGCAATTACATGCATTTCAGGACTGAAACGGAAACGGAGACATCTGATAACGTATGAAACTATCATTTACGGATTTGCCGATTTACCACATACAGATACAGTACATAGTATAGAGCTGACTATCTGCCTTCTCATTACAGAAGAACAAAGGAAGGAGGCTCACAGGCGAACTAAGAACTATCTCCTCTTAGATTATTTTGTCATAGTTGCAGACTTGCAGAGTAAAGCATCTGTTGATTGCAAACTAAATAAGCCTAAAACCTCAGTTCACAAACCTACAATCCTTTCTGATCTCCTGTCCTCCATTGATGCTGCTCATCTTGATCATCGAGTTCACAAATGCAGCATGGAAAGATTCTTTCGAGCTAGCAAACTTTCTTACCAAGTCTTTAGTCTTTGGATGTGAGAGCAGCTCTTGGTCGGAAGAGAAAAGGGATTTCCCCTGCAGTATCAGTTTGTAGTACGTTTTGTCAAAAGTAGTCGAGGAAGGGTCCATGTTGGTTCCAGCTTTCTTGGCCTGGTTATTGGCAGGGCAAATGCCTTTCAAATTTGATGCAAGCGAAGGGTGCATTGTAGGATCGACATCATGGGTCGCATTGAAGTTGTGGATTCTGTTCTGAAACGACGAGCAGTGGGAGAATCCTAGTGTATGGGCACCTGCAAAAATTAGTTTAAATCAGGTTCAGTCAACTTAATCACAACACAATGTAAGTTGATCAGAGGTGAGTTTGGATTATTTAGGACCTGAGAGAGCCACAAGGTCATCCATAGAGAGGCCTCTGAGAGCAAAATTCTGTTGAAGTTGAGCTAAGTTGAAAGTGGGAGATGGCAATAAGGTGCTGCTTTCACTTGCTCTCGACGTCCTTCCATCCAGCCTTCCTTTCGGAACGTCCCATGTTGGCCCCCCAGCCTGTAATCACAACAGAAAATGTGAGAGAGTTCTTATACCAGTCTTGGTAGAAGTAAGAATTTCCCAACATTTCATACCAGCACGACGGAATCTCTAGCAGCGAAAGCCAAAATATCGGCACAAGAGACTACGCCTGGGCATGCGGCTTCAACGGCTTTCTTTGCACCCTCTATGACAAAAAATCCATGCAGAGACTTGCTTGCGGTTGCATCCCTTTCTGCAGTGTTCCCTCCCCTTGACTCCAGCAACACAGAACCATCACAGCCCTTTCCAATTAAGAAAATATTAGCCATCATTAAATTAAAAAAGTTGGTTCTCCTAATTATAGGAAGTTTAATTATGCACAGAAAAGCATAGAAAAAACTGCCACTTTACAAAAGGAGTTGTAATTGTCATGCTTACCCTGACAAAGCAGTCATGGAAGTGCATCCTGAGAAGTCCAGCAGGGACAGTTTTGTCATTCGACGTGGCATCGCTAACGACTTTGGCAACAATGCTCTCAACATTCGGACATGTTTTATCGTAGTGATTCGAACTGAGTCCATTAACTAGGGAACTGAATGGAAAGACCAGTAATGTACATATCACTGCTACAGAAAATGCCATGTCGGTTTGTTTTCGCAGAACTTTGTTTTCTGATTAATAAGGCGTTTGTTGATTATACCAGAGAATTTAAGGTAGTATATATATATATAAACGAAGAAGCGAAAAAGAAAAGGAAAAGCAGAGAATGTAGTGAAATGATTAGTTTGTTATCATGGTAGATGTTGATAAAATGAAATCTTGATTTCTAAGCTATGTTTGTCCCATTGAAATGATCATAAAATTTAAGTCACATCAGTCATCAACTTCACATTTTTGCTGTCATTTCATGCATTAACATTTAAACAAACATTAATCTCTAGCTACTAGTAACAATTACTCCTGTGATTTGCAGGTTGGAAGAGTAACCTACCAAGTTTGTTATAACTACTATGGTATGGTAGAGGTTACATTG
This sequence comes from Plantago lanceolata, assembly GCA_028659135.1. NCBI lineage: Eukaryota > Viridiplantae > Streptophyta > Magnoliopsida > Lamiales > Plantaginaceae > Plantago > Plantago lanceolata. The sequence continues at coordinate 15,385 of JAQRGC011991022.1, forward strand.
AATCCAAATTATGGAAGATAACTTTTCTTTACATGCCAAACTAGTTGGTAAAGATTACCCTGCTTATTTTCTTGTTTTTCCTTTAGACCGCCTTTTTTTTTTCGTTTTCGTTTTAAAAAGTCTGTG